>JASDQU010241405.1:5543-27148 GCA_032191745.1 Picea mariana
AACATACCAACCATGATTAAAACGATGACGTTTGAAAGAGGACATAATCACTATCTTTTTCCAAGCCAATGTGAATAGGTATTTTACTCAAATGTTCCTGGTGAGAGGGATTAGTAATTTGTTGTTAGATATGATCCAAGAGGAAGGCCAGTTATGTATACTCATGTATAGGAAGAAGATGATATTGAAGAAGAAGATGATTCACTAGATCAAATAGAGCCAGAAGATCATGCAGGGTCAACAGACGAAGAAGACAAAGAAGATCATGATCCAAGCATAGGATAAAATGCAGTTCTTAATGATAATGCCAATGAAAATATGCTAAAAAATGAAATTGATGGCGATGATGATATCATCAATCCTTTTGTTAGCGCCACCATTTTCTTCTCCAGCTAGGGTCGGTCTTAGTCAAGTCATGGTCTGCATGTCAAGGCATGTGAAGTCAGGTATTGAAAAACAAAAGGATCGAAGTCAGCAGGTGGTCAGTTGGCCCTTAGAGTCGGGAAGGGATGGCAGAGTCAAACCATGTGTAAATGGTACGGGTCTGTTCCCAAAGAGTCAGGTCCTATCAAAAAAGGAGTTTCTACGTGCCTCAGGTCGAGGCTAGTTGTTAATAGAAGTCGCGTCGTTAAGTGCAGTGCCCATTATCAACTCATTATGGGGGCTGGAAGAATAAAAAATTGCGGCGTTCGTATCACATATTCCCTACAGTTCTTATCATCTCTACTTTACACATGCAAGGGTGCTATGGAAGATCTTCAGTTCGTTCCTAAACATCCAGTCGCCATGAATTCAGTGCTCTTTGGAACGATTCTACCTCTCACCTACTCTATTATAAATTACCGATGTTCTACACACATTCCATTCGCCAATCGGGCTTATGCACTATTGGTAGTTTTTCTCGCAAGCCTAGATTTGTCAAGTTTCCTACCTTGGGCCTGTGCCAGATTCATTGTGCGGTGGTTAAATACGTGTTGCACCATGGAAACCTTCTAAAATATAAGGAAGAACGCGCAGAGTGGCAGAAATGTTGGGCTCAAGCCCCAAAGCTTAATTTTGAACAACAAATATCCAAAGGTCAGAACATCCTTTGAACAGTTTCAGTGCATGGATTTTTGAAGAAAAGTTCAAGGATTCAATACGAGACTAGCCGAGCAGTTTTCACTTAGTTTCGATGGATTACGCACGAACATCTCCGGTGTCATTTTCTAGGTGATAGAGGAAACTCTGTCGACCACAACATAGTTCCCTCTGTGCGACGAAAGGTGGTTAAAGGGCATGCCTTTGGACACGCAGTACTATGAAGATTTCATTAAGAGAGATTGTTTGGGTGGGAAAATCGAGGCAGACATTCCAAGTAGATATTTGGAAGAACCTTTTCAGAAACTGCTTGAAGTAATCAAGAGATATTTCACCTGTGAAGGGAGATTTGATTGGATACATGGGCACCACATTATATTTTTTATGCACTTCATGAGAAAGAGGCCATTAAATATTCCCTTTTTCTTACACCAATACCTTCGAGAGATAGTGGGCAATGCCCGGGCTAAAGTGGATAAATCGAAAAGGAAGCTCTCTCATGTATCTTTGATTAAACTACTCGTGCTGGAGGAATTAAGACTGTTAGGAGGTGACTGGAATTATTTCTTGCTCACATTAGGCATCACCATCCCCAATGATCCAAAAGGGGACTTCCCTCTGCGCATAGAAATGGTAGTATCACACCGTGTGGAGGTCGTTTTGGAAGAATCTGGGCAGAAAGAAAGGACGTCGGAAGCCATGTCTCCCCAACAAAAAATACCCCGGAGAAGGGGCAGGCCAAAGAAGAGCAAGGAAGCTCGGGAGACTCTGGCCCCAAGTGAACCATGCGCAAGGTCAGTTGCTGAAGAATTACTTATGCATGCCATTCAACTAGTACCAGTTGAAGGTACAAGATGAGAAAGATGGAACAAAACAAGAAGGAAAAATATCGATGGTGAATATATTCGTGAATATTCCCAATAGCTGAAACGAGCATAGCATGATATTGTCAAGATTCACCAGGAAAATAGGGAGCTGAGAAGAAAGTTGGCAACGAAGACCCTTGAAGTGTCAACATCGCAAGGCCACGAAGGAAACATGATGTGGCTCAAGAAACAACTCAAAGAATCGTAAGATACAATCATACAGTTGCGTGAAACATAGAGGTTGTCAAAAGAAAGGAATGCAAAGCATTTCAGAGAATTTGAAGCAATCGAGGAGAAAGTCTGTGTAGCTCTTGCACAAGCACAGAAGAAACATGATTAATCGAGTTCATTCTCGTATCCTCAAATGGAATGCGGATCTTGACAGTTTCGAAAGAGGCATCACCTTTAGATGGTTTTTTCATTTTGGTAATGACCACGATAGTCAACAACCACTTGCCACGAATGCACCACAACAAATGAGCGCGTGACAGAAATCAAAGCCGTTACAGTGAATGGCGAGAGTCTGACAAGATACTTGATCGTTCAGATATCTTGTTGAAGGAAGGAATTGACACATCACTCTCCCTAGGATGAGACTTGGCTAATAACCGAACCCTCATGGTAGAATACAAACAACCATGATGCAACCAAATGTAGTTGTTTTCTATTTTTGGAAATATGTAATGCGAAGAGTCATTTAGCGTAGAGCAGTCAGTTTCCTAAATTCTAGAGATAGTAGCTAGAGAGAAGGGTAGCCCAAGTGGCACCCTCACATATGTATTTGATATTTTTAATGTAAGCTAGATTGGTTGGCAAACTAGTGTAGATAGTGACTATTGAATGTAGTTTGAGCTCGATCAAAATTTAATGCAAAAGTCCTAAAGATTTGATGAAAAGATTCTAATTGTAGCAGCTTGTTGTATTGTTTTCCTCTATTTACATACCTACTTCCTACATTATTTATTCATATCTATTTCTGTCTAAATAGGGACGTATTTTCGAACCTGGGATTCACTGCACAGTTCCCTGGGATTCGTGCCATTTAGACAAACCGTTTTCCTCTAAGTTAACTCTGAATTCATCCTCAGCGATGGTCTCAGTTGCTTCCTGTCTTTTTCTCCCACCACACACAACGATTTTTCACTGAATACTATTGCTCTCTTATACTTTATACTCTAAATTTCAGTCACCGAGTCATTTGTTTCTATCATTTTCTTGAACTGACTCCATAGCCCAAGGTCTTACTCTCTTGCACCAATGTAACCAGAACTTATTATTTCAAAGGTTTTAAATATAGCTGCTAGCTCAAGGCCATATCTTGTACCGAGACAAAGTTCCCTGATCAATCCCTCTCTAGGTCCAAAAGGATGGTTTCAGATCTCAAATTTGGTTTGTAGGTTGCCTCTGTCATTCATTTCTCTGCCGAACGAAGTTTACTGAGAGCTAAAATTTTGGCACCGTTGTCGGGGACGGAATTAAATAATGTTTTCATTGGGAAAATGACTAAACATTGTAGTTTGATTCCTGAGGGTAACATAGGAACAAACATCTATACTGTCTGAAACTTTTACCCTGGTGACTCCAGTCAAAAATACCAGTAGCACCAAGTAGCGTGATTCAAGACTCCTGGCTCAGAAAATGATCTATACTAGAGAAAATACTAATCCAAACCCTGTAGATCCTGTGTGTGATCCCAAGAAACTTCTACGTAGGACTAGAGAGAAAGGGCCGGACACATTCTATTGACTGGACAAAAGCCTATCATTACCCAAAGATGGCACGCAGAGAATCGACAACCTTGATTTTGATGCCCTGTTTCAGCAAACTCTGTTTAGGTCTAAGTTGGAGACCAAGTTGGACGATATAGTCTTCGAAAAGAAGAGGTTTCAAGATCTGATACCTAAGAACATCCCCCAAATCCCTAACCCTCCTAGAGCCATGGCTGCCAGATTTCCCCCCCTCGTTCTACCAGTCCAATTGCATGATTTGCCTCAGAATTACAGCCAAAGAATTAAGCTCTACGATGCAGAAGGGAATGTTTCAGCCCAAAGGAATCTTGATTGATTCAACGATTTTATCGACCTATAGGAGATGGACTATGCAGACGTGAAAAAGAGGTTTTTCGCGTAGATCCTTTCGAGGGAGGTGAGGAAATGGTTCAAATCACTCCCGAAAGAGAGCATTCAAGACTTCGTTGTGTTCGAAACGTCTTTCATTACTTTATGGGGATAGAAGAAGAATCCCTTGCAGCTGTTGACGTAGTACAATAATATGAAGAGGGCATTGAAGGAAATGATGCAGGAATTATCAGCTCATTTCATGAGGGTTTATAACTCAATTCCTGTAGAAGTCTAGCCACCCCTTGGGGTTGCACAGTTGCGATACGCCGACTCCTTCGACAACGATTTCGCCATGCTGTTGAGAGAAAGTAGATCATCAAATCTAAATGCAACGATGAGTGACACAATAAAAGTCAAGGTGAACATGAAGGTATTGGGGAAGATAAAAGATTCAATAGGGGCGATAAGAAACCTGAAGGGGAGGTGCAACCATCGACATTGAGGTCCGCAGACAAAAAAATTGACTTAATGATGAATACCATGGAGAAACTAATGGAAATAATGTCCATGAGAAATAGACCTTCTGCCCAAGAACAACATGACCCCCAACCCAGTAATCAAAACCTCAGGAGAGGTCAAGTCTCTCATATCAAATAGAGGGAGAAGAGAGAACATGGTGACCAACAGATAAGTCCTTTGTTCCAAAAAAATTACGCGGAGAAAGACTTCGATTAGATGTTTGAAGACCAAATACATTGTTGCGATGACAAGAATCTGCGTGTGTTTTTGATGAAGGGAGAACACGATCAATATGTGAGCGAAAATGATGATATGGTTCTTGAGACAGATGATGCGCTATCCTGGGAAACATAAGAGTTCATAAAAGGTTACCAGAACGTCATCATGCAGTTTCATAAGAAATATAACCTTGGGATCAAGGAGGCACCTACCGAACCTCAGCAAACAAATCCCATAAGGAAACCTCTAGCAGACACCCTTTCCACAAGCTGACCATAGCCAGACAACTCGACCAAGGATGCAACTGAAAAGGCAAAGTCAAAGGAGGAGGCCCAGAGGAAAGCGCTGGAAGAAAGTTGGGAAGCACGTGGAAAAGAGGTAGAGAAGGTTTGTCCCCATTTTAACTTTGATCATGAAATGGCCAAGATCAAAATCTATGTACCTTTTAACAAACTTATAATAAAGGGTGAATATCGGGAGAAAATTATTAAAATGATTAAAATGGGACAAACTCCTGACACTTTGAATGTCCAAGACGATCACCCTACAATTTTGTTTGGTCCGCGCGTAGAGGAGACAAGTTATACTAAGGATGTTCCCCCGTTCTATGTCAGTCCTCAAATCCATGACATGACCCTACATAACATCATGCTGGATTCTAGCGCATCGCACAACCTCATGCCAAAGGTGATCATGTATGAGTTAGGTTTGGACATCACCGAGCCCTATAAGGACCTTTTTTATTTTGGTTCGAGGAAATTCAAGTGCTTGGGTCTCATCAAAGACTCGGTCCTGTCACTGGCCCAAATTCCTTTAAAGAACATGGTTATGGATGTGGTCATGGCAGACATACCCCCAAAGTTTGGCATGTTGTTATCTAGGTCGTGGGTTACAAAGTTGAATGAGACTCTACAAATGGACATGCCATATTCCATCATTCCTATCTTTGGCCAGGATAGATGACTATATACAAAAGTGTTGTTGAAATACATGGTAAGCAGTAAGATGCAACCGAATAACCATCATATCTACTCATTCGACACTGAGGTCGATTCCTCCATATTCTACAAGGATCTTAATTTTGAAGAGGAAGAATCGGTAGCTATTATGACCGTTGATGATAAAGCCGCGCGACAAGTAGCAGAGTGTGTTGATCTAAGAAACTGCGTGGAGAATGAGATATGGAACATGATTTTAGACAGCGCTGTCAACAAAGAAGGGGCAGGGGAGGGCATATGGATAAACCCCCCTAAAGTGGGCTTGAAACTCTGCTCGTAAAAACTCACCTTTGACTGTACAAACAACGTGGCCAAGTATGAGGCACTGGTTTTGGGCCTGAAGGTTTTAAAGGAATTAGGCATGGAGAAGAAAATAGTACATGGAGACTCAGAGCTAATTATAAACCAGGTGAAAGGCATATATTAGGTGAAACACCCCACGCTGAGAGCATACAGAAACTTGGTGTTGGACCTCCTCGAAAAATTATCAGAGTATAATCTATCATTTATCTCGAGGAGGAAAAATCAGATCACCAATGCATTGGCCACCTCGGCCTTGGTTTTCAAAATTCCCATATTCCCTAACAAAAAATACGAGATCGAAGTCAAACACAAGTCAATAGTACCTGATAATATCAAGTATTGGTAGGTGTTCAAGGACGACAAATAGGTGGAGAGGTTTCTCCTAATGAGCGACGAGTTCTCTAACATAAACATTGATGATGAATGTTGTTGCGACAAATATGGGAGTATGGATGCACACATTAATGATGACCCTTTCCAAAACCAGATAGCGGAAAGGGACACAGTAGAACTGAAAAATAACATCATCCCAAAGGGGTTAGTGCCGCTGGAAAATATTTTCGATGAAAACGATGTGGCTAGAAATCCCAAGATCACCGAGAACGATGAGGATGTCAAAGACTGCAATATTAGGACTCAGGAGAACCTAAAAATAATCAAATTGTTGAAAACGCTCAGTCCAGAGGTCAAACAAAACTATATCAAGGTCATGAAGGATTTCCCCAATGTTTTCACTTGGAGCTATGATGACTTTAAAGTGTATGACACTAAAGTGATTCAACATGAATCCCTCTCAAAGAAGACTAGAAGATTTTCAAACAAAAACTGAGACAAATAAATCCCCTTCTACTGCCGCTGATCGAAAAGGAGGTAAAGAAACTCTTCGAAGCTAAGACTATCATTTCTTTAAGGTTTTCGAAATGGGTGGCCAATTTGGTACCTGTAAGAAAGAAGAGTGCCGAAATAAGATTGTGTATGGACTTCCAAAACTTAAACAAAGTATCCCTCAAGGATCACTACCCTCTCCCTAAAATGGACTATATCTTGCAAAAGGTGGTGGGGTCCGAGAAGATGTCCATGTTGGATGGTTTTTCAGGTTATAATCATATCATGGTACATTCAGATGACACGGAAAGGCGACCTTTACGACACCATGGGGAACGTTCATGTATGCCAAGATGCCATTCAACCTAATGAACGTCAGAGCTACCTTCCAAAGGGAAATGGACATAGTGTTTTCCGTTGAAAAGGAAATTTTGTTGTGATCTATCTGGATGAAATCACAGTATACTCTGATTCTGATGAACAACACCTTGGGCACCTGAAGAAAGTTTTCCAGAAGTGAAAAAAATTTGACATATCATTAAATCCAAAAAAAATCACATTTCGGGATGCAAGAAGGAAAATTGTTGGGACACATCATCTTGAAGGAGGGCATTAATATAGACCCCAACAGGATTGAAGGAATCCTGAAAATCGACACTCCGTGCAGTAAGAAGGAAGTGCAATCCTTCCTAGGAAAAGTAAGCTTCTTGAGAAGATTCATCCCAAATCTGGCAGAAATTATAAAGCATATCACCTGCATGCTCAGGAAGGGGAACGAGATCAAGTGGAACCCAGAAGCCAGAAAATCCTTTGAAGATATCAAGGTAGCACTAACTAAAGCTCCTGTGTTGGCCAGTCCATACTTCACGAAAGACTTCATATTGTTCTTGTTTACCTCGGAGCATACGATTGTTGGTGTGTTATTACAGAAAGTCGACCGGAACTTTGAGAAGCCCATAGCCTATTTTAGCAGGACGCTCAGGGATTCCCCATTAAGGTATGACATTATGGAGAAACAAGCATACACCTTAGTAAAATCCCTAAAAGATTTCAGAACATACATATTGCACTCCCACATTATCGCTTACGTACCCAACAACTCAGTCAAGGATATATTGACTCAGCCCAACCCTGAGGGAAGAAGAGGTAAGTGGATAGTAGCCATGTTGGAGTATGACCTCGAAATTAAGCCCACGAAGCTGATTAAGGGTCAGGGCCTCGCAAAGTTGATGGTGCAGTCGGATTGCGACACTGTTGGGGTAAACTTCATCGTTGATCTGTCAGAGAATCCTCAGGAAGAAGAAACTGCACGAGTGTCTCAAAATTTCATTGATTCACCATGGTACATAGACATCGTCTATGTTTTGAGGAATCTACAAGCCCCTCCAGGTTTAAGTAAGACCAAGGCTAGATTCTTGAAACTCAAAGTGGTTAGGTTTTGCATCTTGGATAACTCACTATGCTGGAAAGATCCTGGAGGAATACTATTGAGTTGTTTGCTGGAAGATGATGCGAAAAGAGCTATAGAATAATTTTACAAAGGCAATTGTGGGTGACACCACTAATGGAAAACCACCGGGCAGAAAATCCTAAGAGAAGGTTACTATTGGCCTAGAATCTTCACAAACGTATACAAGGAAGTTTCCAGTTGCCACGAGTGTCATATTTTTGATGGAAGAAGGAAGTTGCAACCCCTGCCACTAAAACCGATATCAGTTGAAGCACCTTTCAGGCTGTGGGGTTTGGATTTTATAGGGGAAATAAATCCTCCATCCTCAGCACAACAAAAATGAATACCCATGACCACATACTACTTCATGAAATGGATAGAAGAGATACCCACGAAGCAAGCTACCGATGCAGTCATCATCCAATTTCTGGAGACAAACATCTTGTCGAGATTTGCATGCCCTATCAAGATCATAAGAGACAATGCAACTTCTTTCAAGTCCAAGAAGATGGAAAATTTTTGTCAGTGTTACAATATAACCCTGGGGAATTCTACAACGTATTACCCACAAGGAAATGGGCTAGCAAAATCATCGAACAAAATCTTGACCAGGATCATCAAGAGGCTCCTACAAGACAACAAAAAGGCCTATAATAAAAAGATTATTTATGCGCTATGGGCGGACAGGGTTACCTCCAAAAAATCCATCTTGACATTGCCATTCTAGATTGTATACAAAGTAGATGAAACTTTCTCCACCTCACTGGGGTTTCCCATCAGAAATTTGCTGCAAGAGAAAGAGGCTGAGCCAAATGACATGCAGAGGAGAATAAATCAACTGATCCACACATAATAGATGAGGGAACATGTGTACAATCGATCAGAACTCCATCAGGAGAGGATGAATAAAACCTTTGACAAGCACTCTAAGAAAGAGTATTTTTAGTTGGGGGATCTAGTGTTGAAGTGGGATGCGAGAAATGAAGATAAAGGAAAGCGTGAAAACTTCGATAATCTTTGGACGGGTCCTTTCAAAATCTATGCATATCGCAGAAATAATGCTTATTTTCAAGAAGAACTAAATGGAGAGCCCGTTGTTTGGGGGCCTGTAAATGACAGGTTCCTCAAACACTATCTGGTAAATTAAAGTCTTTTTAAGTTTCATATCATTGTAAATAGTCATTTTGTTCTTGTGTCGAGTCAGTATGTCAGTAGAAAATTGAAGCCCGAAGTGAAGGCCTTGAGTTTATGCTGAGTCTTTTAGAACTGGATCGATAGGTTTAGGTTGCATTTTGTTTTTCATATGTCAGTGTCTGAAATTCGAATAAGGCCCAATGGTTAGGCACCTGGTCTGTTGTTCTTTTCTACCTCGCTAGGAGGATATCATCCCCATTGGAGACAATTGTTAGTGCCACCATTTTCTTCTCCATCTAGGGTAAGTCTTAGTCGAGTCATGGCCTGCGTGTCGAGGCATGTGAAATCAAGTACTGAACTACAAAAGGGTCAAAATCAGCAGGTGGTCGGTTGGCCCTTGGAGTCAGGAAGGGATGTCAGAGTCAAAACATGTCTAAATGGTACGATTTTGTTCCCAAAGAGTCAGGTCCTATCAAAAAAGGAGTTTCTACATGCCCCAGGTTGAGGCAAGTTGTTAATAGAAGTCACGTCGTTAAGTGCAGTGACCATTATCATCTCATTATGGGGGCTAGAAGAATGAAAAGTCGTGGCATTTGTATCATGTATGCCCTACAATTCTTATCACTTGTACTTTACACACGCAAGGGTGCTATGGAAGATCTTCAGTTCGTTCCTAAACTTCCAGTTGCCATGAATTTAGTGCTCTCTGGCACGATTCTACCTCCCGCCTGCTCTATTATAAATTCCCAATGTTCTGCACACATTCCATTCACCAATCGGGCTTATGCACTATTAGTAGTTTTTCTCCCAAGCCCATATTTTTCAAGTTTCATGCCTTGGGCCTGTGCTAGATTCATCGCATGCCAAACAAATATGCGTTGCACCATAGAAACCTCCCAAAACACAAGGAAGAGCACACAGAGTGGAAAAAATGTTGGGCCCGAGCCCCAAAGCTTGATTTTGATCAACAAAGATCCAGAGGTCAGAACATTCTTTGAACAATTTGGGTGCATGGATTTTTGCAAGAAAGTTCAAGGATTCAATACGAGACTAGTCAAGCAGTTAGTACTCAGTTTCGATAGATTCCGCATGGAGATCTTCGATGTCATTTTCCAAGTGATAGAGGAAAATCTGTCGACCAGAACAAAGATCGCTCTGCGTGGCGAAAGGTGGTTCAAGGGCATGCCTTTGGACACGCAATACTATGAAGATTTTAGTAAGCGATATTGTTTAGGTGGGAAAATCGAGGCAGGCATTCCGAGTAGATATTTTTAGGAACATTTTCGGAAATTGCTTGAAGTAATTAGGATATATTTCACCTATGAAGGGAGATTCAATAGAATACATCCGCACCACATTAGATTGTTGATGCACTTCACAGGAAAGAGGCCATTAAATCTTCCCTTTTTCTTACATCAAGACCTCCGAGAGATGGCGGGCAGTGCCCAGGCTGAAGTGGATAAATAAAAAAGGAAGCTCTCTCATGTCTCTTTGATTAAACTGCTCATGTTGGAGGAATTAAGACAATTAGGAAGCGACTAGGATTATTTCTTGCTCATAGTAGGCATCCCCAAGGATCCAAAAGGGGACTTCCCTCTGCGTGCGGAAAGGGTAGTATCACACCGCGCGGATGTTGTAGTGGAAGAAGTTGTGCAGAAAGAAAGGACGTCGGAAGCCCTGTCTCCCCAAAAAAAAATATCCTAGATAAGGGGTAGGCCAAAGAAGAGTAAGGAAGCTGGGGAGACTCTCGCCCCAAGCAAACAATGTGTGAGTTGAGCTGCCAAAGAATTACTTATGCGTGTAATTTGGCTAGAACCGGTTGAAGGTACAAGACGCAAAAGATGGAACATAACGAGAAGGACAAATATCGAAGGTGCAGATATCTGATAATCATCCCAATAGCTGAAACAAGAACAACTCTCTATCACTGAGCTTTACCAGGAAAACAGGGAGTTGAGAAGACAGTTGGAAGCAAAGAACCTTGAAGTGTCAACATCGTAAGGCCATGAAGGAAACGTGACATGGCTCAAGAGACAGCTCAGAGAGGTGCAAGATACAATCATACAACTCTGTGAAACACAGAGGCTGTCAGAATAAAGGAATGTGAAGCATTTCAAAGAATGTGAAGCAACTGAGTAGATATTCTGCACAACTCTTTCCGGTGCACAGAAGAAACATGATTAACCGAGTCCATTCTCATATCCTCAAACAAAACGTGAATCTTGAAAGTTTTGAAAGAGAAATCACCTGTAGACGGTTTTGTCGGTTTGGTAACGACCATGACAGTCAGTAGCCATCGCCACAAACGCACCCCAACAAATGAGCGCATAACAGAAATCAAAGCCGTTACAATGGATGGCGGGAGTCTGACATGATACTTGATCATTCAAATATCTTGTCGAAGGAAGGCATCGACACATCACTCTCCCCAGGATGAGACTTGGCTAATAACCGAACCCCCGTGGAAGAATACAAATAGTCATGATGCGACCGGATGCAATTGTTTTCTATTTTTGGAAATATGTAATGCGAAGAGTCATTTAGCGTAGAGCAGTCAGTTTCCTAAATTCAAGAGATAGTAGCTAGAGAGAAGGATAGCCCAAGTGGCGCCCTCGCATATATATTTGATCTTTTCAATGTAAGCCAGGTTGGTTGGCAAACTAGTGTAGACAGTGACTATTTAATGTAGTTTGAGCTCGATCGAAATTTAATGCAAAAGTCCTGAAGCTTTGATGAAAATATTCTAATTGTAGCAATTGGATGTATTGTTTTCCTTTATTTATGCCCATATTTCCTGTATTCTTTATTCATATCTATTTATGTCTAAACCGGAACGTATTTTCGAACCTGGGATTCACTGCGCCGTGCCCTGGGATTCACGCCATTTAGACAAACCATTTTCCTCTAAGTTAACTCTGAATTCATCCTCAACGGTGCTCTGAATTGCTTCCTGTATTTTTCTCCCACCACACACAACAGTTTTTCACTGAAGACTATTGCTCGCTTATCCTTTATCCTCTCAATTTTAGTCATCGAGTCATTTGTTTCTATCATTTTCTTGAACCGACTTAATAGCCCAAGGTCTTACTCTCTTGCACCAATGTAACCAAAACTTATTATTTCAAAGGTGTTAAATCTAGCCGCTAGCTCAAGGCCATATCCTGTACCGAGACAAAGCTCCCCGAGAGAACCCTCTCCAGGTTTGAAAGACTTGTTTCGGATCTCAAAGTTGGTTTGTAGGTTTCCTCTATCATTCATTTCTCAGTGGAACGAAGTTTACAGAGAGCTAACACCTTTCAACAACGTTTTTGAATCAGATGATGATAAAAATGTCAAGTTTGATGAATAAGAAGATATTAAATAAGGATGATTATACAAATGTTGATTTGGATGAGGCACATGACTATATATTTGAATTTGTATGAATTATTCTCTTAAAATAATTTACTTATGTCATGGGTTAATTACATGTTTTTACGTTTTATGCGACGTTTTTATATCTTATGTTACATATTGTTTAATTATTATGTGAAACCTGAAAATAGTCGCCAATATAATAAAGTACACAGTAAACCAAAAATATCATTTACAAACACATAATTTCATTTACCTCCATTAATTTTTGTTTTTGTAGTTTCTATGCATGAATCTTACTAGGTTGTTTTCAATTATTTTCTATTTTATAGACAGGGTATTGGGGAATTGAGAGTGATGTCAGAGGGAGGGGAGGGTTCATATGAGCTTCCACCTTCACGTGGTTGGCCTTGTTGATTAGAGGATAATGTTTTCTTGAAACCAAGAGAATCTCATCCATTTTTATACCATCATGATCATAGATGTCATCATTGTTGTCATAGTATTACATCAACAACGTTTTGATGAACGTGTTTGTCATTTCTATAGAATCTTCATCGAAACTATTTGAAAACATGGGAATTTGTACCATGAGTTATGTGGCAAGAAGAACATGTGTTTCCAAACTCAAATATGACTCACACACCCACTCTATATATCTGATCTTGGCCTCGCTTCATTTGAACTTTCTGTTGTGATGAAAAATCCCTCTTTTTCATTCATTGTTTAATCAACACCATAAAAATATGCCCTTGCAGTACTAGATACGGGAACGTGTGTACCATCGAATTAATTTTAAAAGGAACAACGAAAAGACATTGTACTAGGACTAGACATGGGCAATAATGACCTGTGAATGGGGCCAACATTGAAATTTTTTCAAACTGTTTATATATGCATTGAAATTTGACATGGATAGACTATTTGTTTGACTTAACGATATGGAGGGTTTTTGGACTCAAATTTGACTCACACACCCACTTGTTTCCATCATCAATTCAATATGTAAACCATAAACCCTATTTTTCTTTCAAAGTACACAATATGTTTGCATCATCCTCTCTTCATTTTTCTTTTAGGTTATACATTGTATATACAATGTATGTGTGTCATAGTTGTGATGAAAAATCCTTGTTTTCCATTCATTGTTTAATAAACACCATAAAATATGCCCTTTCACTACTAGATGTGGGAACATGTGTATTGTCGAGAGAATTTTAAAAAGAACAATGAAAAGACATTGTACTAGGACTAGACATGGGCAACAATGACCTGTGAATGGGGCCAATATTTTTCAAACTATTTCTATATGCACTGAAATTTGACATGGATAGACTATTCGCATGCCTTAACAATATGGGAGGTTTTATGGACTCAAATTTGACTCACACACCCACTTGTTTCCATAATCAATTCATCATGTAAACCATAAACCCTAATTTTCTTTCAAAGTACACAAATAGATTGACAAAAGTTTTAAGTTGCATCAACCTTTCTTCATTTTTCTTTCAAGTTCTACAATTTATATACAATGTATGTGTGCCATAGTTGTGATGAAAAATGCCTCTTTTTCATTCATTCTTTAATCAATACCATAAAAATATGCCCTTGTAGTACTAGATGTGGGAATGTGTGTACTCTCGAACGAATTTTAAAAGGAACAACGAACATACATTGTACTAGGAATAGACATGGGCAACAATGACCTGTGAATGGGGCCAACATTGAAATGTTTTCAAACTATTTGTGTATGCACTAGAATTTGACATGGATATAGACTATCTGCATGCCTTAACGATATGGGAGGGTTTATGGACTCAAATTTGACTCACACACCCACGTGTTTCCATCATGAATTCATCATGTAAATCATAAACCCTAGTTTTATTTTAAATTACACAAATAGCTTGACACAAGTTTTAAGTTTGCATCAACCTTTCTTCATTTTTTTTTAGGTTCTACATTGTATATACAATGTATGTGTGTCATAGTTGTGACAAAAAATCCCTGTTTTTTTTTCATTGTTTAATCAACACCATAAAAATATGCCCTTGCAGTACTAGATGCGAGAATGTGTGTACTTTCGAACAAACTTTAAAAGGAACAACGAACAGACATTGTACTAGGACTAGACATGGGCAACAACGACCTGTGAATGGGGCCAATGTTGAAAAATTTTCAAACTATTTCCGTATGCACCAAAATTTGACATGGATAGACTATTTTCATGCCTTAACAATATGGGAGGGTTTTTGGACTCAAATTTGACTCACACACCTACTTTTTTCCATCATCAATTCATAACGTAAACCACAAACCTTATTTTTCTTTCAAAGTACACAAATTGGTTGACACAAGTTTTAAGTTTGCATCAGCATTTCTTCATTTTTCTTTAAGGTTCTACATTGTATATACAATGTATGTGTGTCATAGTTGTGATGAAAAATCCCTCTTTTTCGTTCATTGTTTAATCAACATCATAAAAATATGCCCTTGCAGTACTAGATACAGGAACCTGTGTACTTTAGAATGAATTTTAAAAGGAACAATGAAAATACATTGTACTAGGACTAGACATGGTCAACAGTGACCTGTGAATGGGGCCAATGTTGAAATTGTTTCAAATTGTTTTTGTACACACTGAAATTTGACATGGATAGACTATTCACATGCCTTAATGATATGGGAGAGTTTCTGGACTCAAATTTGACTCACACACCCACTTATTTGCACTATCAATTCATCATGTAAACCATAAAACCTCTTTTTCTCTCAAAGTACACAAATTGGTTGACACAAGTTTTAAGTTTGCATTAGTCTTTCTTCATTTTTCTTTCAGGTCCTACATTGTATATACAATGTATGTTTGTGATAGTTTTGATGAAAAATATCTCCTTCTCATTCATTGTTTAACCAACACGATAAAAGTATGCCCTTGCAGTACTAGATGCAGGAACATGTGTACTGCCGAACAGATTTTAAAAGGAACAACAAATAGACATTTTACTAGCACTAGACATGGGAAACAATGAAGTTATCTGATCTAGAGAGAGGAAGGGGTTTTGGTGACCAAAACCTATTGGGATCTGATTGATAGGCCTTGGGCACCTTTCCTATGCCATTTTTTAGGATTTTTCTTTGGTATATGATTTATTTGGAGCTTGGCATGATTTCTAGAGGAGGAGGGTGCATTGCATCAACGAGATTCCTTCATTTGGGGTGTCATAACACCTCCATTTAGATTGAGACTTTTCTCAAGGGTTTGCAATCCCTCGATATACTATTTCAACCATATTGGAGGGTTTTGGAGGCCTAGAGGAGGGAGGCCAAAATATTGGTGATCTACCACCAGAAACAAGTGTGCAACTTAACCAGGGAGAGGGTTTCCAACTATCAAAGGGAAATACCTTAATCTTGTCCCTTTCTCTAGTTGATTGTGATTCCTTTGGAGGATATTATCTTCAGTTTTGGAGCTTGTTGGAGCAGCTATTATTCCATCTTGATTATTCTTCTTGTATTCTCCCAGATTTGCAGATCTATTGTATCAAGATCACTCTATTATCTAAGTAAAGGTCAGATATGAAGTTGTTGGCTCTATATTGGTATTCATTGCTTGTGTCTTGTCATTTTCTTGTGTTATATGACCAGATCTATAGCTACATGCTATAATATTCTAAGAGTAAACCCTCAATGCACAACATGATGAAGTAAACCTGCATAACACATTGAAACAATAAACAAATAGTTAAACAATCCTTGGTTTCGGGCAAAAAATCAACTTGGGAACATTACATGAGACAATCCATCTACATCAAATTAATAATAAACATTGTAAGAGTGCAATCCATGAAAAAGAACATAACTACTATCTACAAACAATACTGTAATGAAATTAATATCCTTAAACATGAATGGAATAAGAACTTCCTCAAGAGAAATTAATAAGTATTATTCATAGAAATATAAAATGAAAATGTAAATCAAGATATCAATAGAAGATTTAAAAAGATTGACATAAATGTAACGAAATTAATATCCCTAAACATGAATGGAATAAGAACTTCCTCAAGATAAATTAATAAGTATTATTCATAGAAATATAAATTGAAAATGTAAATAAAGATCAATAGAAAATTTTAATTATTTTTTAATGATAAGAAGAAACCATAGATTATAATGTTTGGTATTTTAATATTTCATAATAAATTAACATCATAATCTTAGACAAAAAGTTATCTATGACGTTAAGATGTAGATATGGAGTACAATGTTCAAACATATCTTATGTTTTAAGTATGCAATTTTATGAAAGGAAAATGAAAATTGATTATTTATAGTGTTGTAAAATAGAAATGTAGCTCCTACAATAAATGAAATTGAAAAGCCCACAACAATACACCATCTCTCCACATTAGTGTCCTCTTCAATTTTGGATAAACAACTTTCTATAATTATTCTAGTGCTTGAAAGCTTAACAACATCTCTTTTTTTCATTGTTGAAAAGTTAACAACATCTTTTTTCGATTGGAAGGAAATGCCATATGATAAAGCCTCATTGTTCTACCAAACTAGAATAACCTTTAACATGCAATTCCTTCTATGAGTGAACATGATGATAGGCACTACATCAAAGTATTACAAGTGGCTAGTATGAATTAACATTTAATAATAATTTATTAACAATGTAAGAAATACATGCTTCTAAAAACACTATATTCTGCCTAAAATATGCATCATCAACACCATATTCTTCCATCATATCCCACATTCCCATGAGATCCAGTTTCTCTTTCATTAGAAATGTCATAACCATGTGGTGATCCACCAAAACAATTAATTGACAACACTTAAATAGTTTTGATATGGCATCATATATATGCAACATAAATTACAATAATTATGGTACTTCGAATATAATACGACAATGCCTACTCCATCAATTGGTATAGAAATGAACGGATAAGATCCACATTATCTTCAACTATCCTTCATGACTTTATTAGTCCTTGCCCTTCAGGATGGTAGGGACTAATAGTAATTGATTTTCATCCTTTCTATTCAATTGACACAGAAACCAATGTCTTATAATAGTTTTAACCAATTTTTTTCGCAAAGCATGCAACTTAGGTGGTTCATTAGCCTAAGTTTTAAATTCAACCTCTTATTTGGCCTCTTCCCGAGGCAGAGGGGAAAATAGCTTAGTTTATCAACAAGTTTATAGCTTAGTATGTATTGTCATTTTTCAGAAAAGAAGTAATGCTATATATGAATCTAGCATTACTTCTTAACACTTAATGTTTGGTACAATCCATATCCCATAGTATTCAGTTGATGCACAACTGCCATTTACAACACCACAACTGCCATTTACAACACCATGTAAAACTAATACATGTTTCTCGTCTTGATCGATATGATACCTCTTCTTTACCTGCTCCTCCTTCACAATATGATACCTCTTCTTTACCTGCTCCTGTAAAGGACACAAAACATTCTCTCCAATTTCCCCATGAAATCTTTGCATAAAATCACCCAATGTGGTCTTTATCTGGTTATATCTCTTGTCGTGAAGAGGAGGAAAACGTCTCATGTTCCAGAATCTCTGCCGACCATGTCTCATGTTCCAAAATCTCTGTCGACCATGTCTCATGTTCCAGAATCTTGTTCTGGAATCTCTGCCAACAGTGTTCCGGAATCTTGGCCAACTATCAACTACTTTGTAAGTTTCTTCCCTGTAAGTTTTTGTTAATAATTTTAGAAGTAATGAAAGAAGAAGTAAGGCAAGCTCAGGAGGAAATCTTACCAAATTGCAATTGGAAGGTCAAGCATTTTCCCTCCACTATGTATAAAACCTAGCATAGTACAAAAAGCGCCTGAGTGTTCATCCTTCAAGCAGAATCTCTATCAACTCCACAATCGTATAATTCTCTGACCTGCTTCCTCCCTCCAATGCAACGGTCAGTTACAATATTTTGCATAAGTAGGCTCTTCTTATACACAGATAGGGATGGGAACTGAACTGCGTGAAAAAAAGGGCTCTCTTCGACTCCTTCCATTGAGCTTGCCTTCTTCTCTTCAGGGTTCACGCCCTGTACATTCAGTTTGACATGTTCTATTTCATCAATCATCCTTCTCTTGAGAAAATTGTAAGATCATGTTTCAAGAGATTGAAAATTGGTGAGGAAGAAACAAAATATATCCAACAATAAAAAAAATTGGAGGTTAATTGTCAAAAACATATGGTAAAAAATTCTCTAGAAACCAAAGCTTGAGCTTTCAACAATGTTGAATACAATCCATTTTGTCTGTTTTAAAATATACTAATAAAAAATATGTTTAATCACAATTTTAGAAAAAACAATTGTTTAATAATTAAGTCCACAAGAGTAACAATGAACTCACTTGGTATCAGAGTGACGTTAGACTCTTTCATGAATATGAGGGCAGTTAAACTCATAAAATGTCATGTGCGGTGGATTGTGGCTGCGAAAATGGCATGTAAAAGTGGAAGAGAAGCTAATGACAGAGAATTACAGGAGTCGAGAAAACAGATCGAGGAACTTGAAATCAGACATGCAATTCAATTTAGGCACTATAGATTTGAGCCTTTAGACACGACCATTCAACATATAATATGTGTTAGTCGCCATGTATCCTTGTTTTCCATTAGAAACCTAAATTGGAAGAACTGGAAAGACTTTGATGTTTTCCAATCCCACAAGTTATTTATAAATTCATTCAAATGGGATACTCCACTACTCGGCTTGGCTGTTGGGCTAGAGAAGTCATGGGATCATATTCAATCATTTCCAGTAGTCATAGCTGATAGTCAGTGGTTCGCTTTGCCTGATGGTTAGTGTTGTTGATAGTCGCTAGTCATTGAGTGAAGGTCGTTGTCGATACCTAGTTTTCATTTCCATAGTCCCATAAAACGAAAAGCCACAGGGAAGCTCACTCAAACCTGCCTTGGGAAGGGACATGGAAATGGACTGTCGAAGGGGCAAGGGGAACGGATTGGCGAAGCAAGGGGAATGGACTGCCAAAGGCACGGGGGCAACCTGAAATGGACAAGGCTTCAGATCAACGTAGTCTGAGCATTAGGGTTGAGATCAACATAGTCTGAGCATGTGGCAGATGCATGTCAATTAGGGTTGAGATCAACATAGTCTGAGCATGTGGTGGATGCATGGCCAAGCCATATCTCCTATAACCACATTGGCCACAAGCATGAAGGCATATTTTCCATGTGGCTTCCTCTTCATTTTACTTTCAAGTTTATTTCATTTCATCTAACGAGGTAGGCACAAGTACAAGGTAGGGACAGGTTTATATACCTTCTGTGTAGGTTGATTTTGGATGTGGGTGGTGATGTAATATCAAAGACAAGCATAATAACATTTCTTTTCCACTTTGTTGATTGAATTTTGATAGGAATATCTGAGCCTTCAAATCCATGTTTGTGCTTTTGGTTTTAATGTCATTTAATGGGTCGGTTTAGAATGAAAGCCTTTGACTTTTGTACTCGTTTCTGTTTGGGTATTTTTATTTTGAAGTGTATACTCTGAATTGTTGGATGATTTAGTTTTATGCATGCCCAACCAAGTGGAAGCGATGCATGGCTACTACATTCCATGTAATACACGCTCGTACATGCACATAAATCGAAATGACCATATTGTAGCCACATTAAATGAAAACAAAACTATATTGGGTTATTATAATTTTTCTTCTTAACACCTCATTATCCAACGCCAGACCAAACCCAATGCAATATCAAAGAGAAAACAACAAATCTCTATGAGAAACCAACAGATTCCGCTGAGTGAGACCAAGAATTTCTGCAACAAATTCTCGTGGGTTGTAATACATAGTATGCTATCAAGAAAGGAAATTGTTCCTTCCAGAGTTTTATGAACAATTATTTTCTTTCCAAACAATTGGAAAACTGTGACCAAGAGGTCGACAAATGAAATGATAATTGACCTTCCTATGACATAGTCGGGTTGGAAAACACGAGCCACAATCCAAAATTTGAGGACACGATCCCCAGTGGTTTCAAAAACTCCCTTTTCACGGGACTTATAACAACACAGATCACAAGTCCCAACAGGGTGTTCAACAAAAATTCCACCTCCACTTTATTTTGGTAGCTTTTTCCACTTCCACTGAGCAATACGATAGTAAAAGTGTTGGATTTCATCCTGGAATCCAATGAGATTTCATCTTCACACGATGCCAATAGATCGACATAGTAACTGTAATTGTGTGATTTGTCTCCCATATTCGAATAGAAAATAAACAAGTGTTACCTTCCTTGTTGTGTGATGAGATTGTGATGTTTCTTATACATTTATGATTTTACATCCAGATTCACACTTCAAACAAAAAAATATGTATGGTGACAGCTACGAGTTTCGAGAAAATGCCAACCATCCTCCCTTTAATTTTGGCCTTCTTTACTTCACCTTCTCTATGAAATTCATCTTAGATATCCTTTGGTTACCTCAGTCACGTGTAGATATTCAATATGCTCAAGTGTAGTTAAAATGAGAGAGCCTTGCCTCTTATTTATACTTTCATGTAGCTTCCTCAAGGAGTTACTTTTTAACCATCTTAACCCACTTTCCTTATTTTAAGGTTAACCAACTTCTAACCACTTCTCCAATTAGTAATTTATCCATTAACTTTATTATTTAAATAATTTATTTTGTATCCACTTTGACTTATATTACACTCATCACTTCACTTTGCCTCAAGGGGTTACCTTCTAACCATCTTAAACCACTTTCCTTATTTT
>JASDQU010241405.1:30896-41599 GCA_032191745.1 Picea mariana
TTGTGAGAATTTACTCATGTATGCATTCCTTGTCAAATCATCGAATTAGATCAAGGAGCAGAGGGGAATGGTCTCCCAAGACATTCACAAGAAGGTTGGTAGCACTGTTAGAGGTCACCAACCTTCTTCAAATTTGTAACTTTTTGATTCCGGCTGGCCAGAGTGCCGATTAATGCAACATAACCGTTTTCGTCAAAACAAAAAAAAAAACATTCTCTAGAAACCAAAGCTTGAGCTTTCAACAATGTTGAATAAAATCCATTTTGTCTGTTTTAAAATATACTAATAAAAAATATGTTTAGTCACAATTTTAGGAAAAACAATTGTTTAATAATTAAGTCCACAGGAGTAACAGTGAACTCACTTGGTATCAAAGTGACGTTAGACTCTTTCATGAATATGAGGGCAGTTAAACTCATAAAATGTAATGTATGGTGGATTGTGGCTACGGAAATGGCATGTAAAAGTGGAAGAGAAGCTAATGACAGAGAATTATAGGAGTCGAGAAAACAGATCAAGGAACCTGAACTCAGACATGCAATTCAGTTTAGGCACTATAGATTTGAGCCTTTAGACACGACCATTCGACATATAATATGTGTTAGTCACCATGTATCCTTGTTTTCCATTAGAAACCTAAATCAGAAGAACTGGAAAGACTTTGATGTTTTCCAATCCCGCAAGTTATTTATAAATTCATTCAAATGGGATACTCCACTACTCGACTTGGTTGTTGGGCTAGAGAAGTCATGGGATCATAATGAATCATTGTCGGAAGTCATAGCTGATAGTCGGTGGTTCGCTTTACCTGATGGTCAGTGCTGCTGATAGTCGCTAGTCATTGAGTGAAGGTCGTTGTCGATACTCAGTTGTCATTTCCATAGTCCCATAAAACGAAAAGCCACAGGGAATCTCACTCAAACCTACCTCGGGAAGGGACATGGAAATGGATTGTCGAAGGGGCAGGGAGAAGAGATTGGCGAAACAAGGGGAATGGACTGTCGAAGGGGTGGGGACAACCTGAAATGGACAAGGCTCCAGATCAACGTAGTCTGAGCATGTGGCAGATGCATGTCAATTAGGGTTGAGATCAACGTAGTCTGAGCATGTGGTGGATGCATGGCTGAGCCATATCTCCTATAACCACATTGGCCACAAGCATGAAGGCATATTTTCCACGTGGCTTCCTATTCATTTTACTTTCAAGTTTATTTCATTTCATCTAATGAGGTAGGCACAAGTACAAGGTAGGGACAGGTTTATATACCTTCTGTGTAGGTTGATTTTGGATGTGGGTGGTGAAGTAATATCAAAGACAAGCATAATAAAATTGCTTTTCCACTTTGTTGATCGAATTTTGTTAGGAATATCTGAGCCTTCAAATCCATGTTTGTGCTTTTGGTTTTCGTGTCATTTAATGGGTCAGTTTAGAATGAAAGCCTTTGACTTTGTACTCGTTTCTGTTTGGGTATTTTTATTTTGAAGTGTATACTCTGAATTGTTGGATGATTTAGTTGTATGAACGCCCAACCAAGCGGAAGTGATGCATGGCTACTACATTCCATGTAATACATGCTTGTACATGCACATAAATCGAAATGACCATATTGTAGCCACATTAAATGAAAACGAAACCATATTGGGTTATTATAATTTTTCTTCTTAACACCTCATTATCCAACGCCAGACCAAACCCAATGCAATATCAGAGAGAAACCAACAAATCTCTATGAGAAACCAACATATTCTGCTAAGTGAGACCAAGAATTTCTGCAACAAATTCTCGTGGGTTGTAATACATAGTATGCTATCAAGAAAGGAAATTGTTCCTTCCAGAGTTTTATGAACACTTATTTTCTTTCAAAACAATTGGAAAACTGTGACCAAGAGGCTGACAAATGAAATGATAATTGACCTTCCTATGACATAGTCAGGTTGGAAAACATGAGCCACAATCCAAAATTTGAGGACACGATCCCCAGTGGTTTCACAAACTCCCTTTTCACAGGACTTATAACAACACAGATCACAAGTCCCAGTAGGGTGTTCAACAAAAATTCCACCTCCACTTTATTTTGGTAGATTTTTCCACTTCCACTGAGCAATATGATAATGAAAGTGTTGGAGTTCATCCTGGAATCCAATGAGATTTCATCTTCACACGATGCCAACAAATCGACATAGTAACTGTAATTGTGTGATTTGTCTCCCATATTCGAATAGAAAATAAGCCAGTGTTACCTTCCTTGCTGTGTGATGAGATTGTGATGTTTCTTATACATTTATGATTTTACATCCAGATTCGCACTTCAAACAAAAAAATATGTATGGTGATAGCTACGAGTTTCGAGAAAATGCCAACCATCCTCGCTTTAATTTCGGCCTTCTTTACTTCACCTTCTCTATGAAATTCGTCTTAGATATCCTTTGGTTACCTCAGTCACGTGTAGATATTCAATATGCTCAAGTGTAATTAAAATGAGAGAGCCTTGCCTCTTATTTATACTTTCATGTAGCTTCCTCAAGGAGTTACTTTTTAACCATCTTAACCCAGTTTCCTTATTTTAAGGTTAACCAACTTCTAACCACTTCTCCAATTAGTAATTTATCCATTAACTTTATTATTTAAATAATTTATTTTGTATCCACTTTGACTTATATTACACTCATCACTTCACTTTGCCTCAAGGGGGTTACCTTCTAACCATCTTAAACCCACTTCTAACCACTTGTCAATTTAGTAATTTCTCCATTAACTTTATTATTTTAAGGTTAACCAACTTCTAACCACTTCTCCAATTAGTAATTTATCCATTAACTTTATTATTTAAATAATTTATTTTGTATCCACTTTGACTTATATTACACTCATCACTTCACTTTGCCTCAAGGGGTTACCTTCTAACCATCTTAAACCACTTTCCTTATTTTAGGGCTAACCCACTTCTAACCACTTGTCAATTTAGTAATTTCTCCATTAACTTTATTATTTAAATAAATCATTTTGTATTCAGTTTGAATTATAGTACACTCATCACTTCACTTTATTATTTACCTTCTAAAAACTCTTAAACCACTTTGACTACTTTGACCTTTTGGGGCTTCAAGCCAACATATGAAGGTCCTCCAAATTCGTAAGGCCGTAACTCTCAAACCGTGAGGAGTTATGTGATGTTCCACATACCACCAGAAATGGCATGACATGTACTATACATCTAGAATAGTCTTACCTACAAATATATCAAAACTCATACCATTATTTATTAAACAAACTTGGGTCCATTACCCAAACCTGGGTTCTCCAACTTCACATGGCCATAACTCTCGGACCGTGAGGAGTTATGTGATTTTCCACATACCACCGGAAATGGCATGATATGTAATACCCATCTAAAATAATCTTACCTTAAAATATATTAAAACACATACCATTATACATCAGACAAGCTTGGGTCCATTACCCAAACCTTTGTGCTACCAAAATTCGCTACCAGACTTTCTCCAAGGGTTGACATCAATCACTAAGGGTTGACATCAATCTACAATGTCACTATCCAATGGTTTCCATCAATGACAACCAACAATCCATACCAATTGTCCATCAACCTAAGCCAACTATCTGACAAACATATTATTGTTGCTATATTATTATAGAATAATGATGAACAATACGAATAACCAATAAAAAATTTCAGTAGATCTCTCAAAGATGCAAAGCTAAAATACAACATAATGAAAAAACGTGATTATGCTTTAGTTAATATCTCTCAAAGATGAAAAGCTAAAATACAACATAATGAAAAAAGATGATTAATCTTTAGTTAAGGCCTTAAAGACTTTTTTCAGCGGATCTCTCATATATGCAAAGTTAAAATACAACATAATGGAAAAACATGATTATGCTTTAATTAAGCTCTTCAAGGTTTTTTTCATGACTATGTATTACATTCTAAAATCATTTCCTTTGTTCTTAAAAGAAATTCTAGGACAACAAGATTGTGATGGGAAAAGAGAGAAACTGATTGCAAAAATTCAAGAATTTGATTTAGAAATTAAGCCAACTAAACTCATTAAAGGTCAAGGGTTAGCCAAATTAATGGCTGAAACAAATCTCAAGACCCTAGAAATAAATGAAATGAATATCGATCTTCCTTTCGAAGATAATTTGATTATTCAATATGTAAATTTGTTCAAGGTTTCTTCATGACTAATTATGCTTTAATTAAGCTCTTCAAGGTTTTTTCAGGACTATGTATTACATTCGAAAATCATTTCCTTTGTTTTTAAAAGAAATTTTAGGACAACAAGATTGTGATGGGAAAAGGGAGAAATTGATTGCAAAAATTCAAGAAATTGATTGAGAAATTAGGCCAACTAAACTTATTAAAGGTCAAGGGTTTGCCAAATTAATGGCTTAATCAAATCTTAAGACCCTAGAAATAAATGAAATGAATTTTGATCTTCCTTTTGAAGATAATTTGATTATTCAATATGTAAATTTGTTATTCAATATGTTAATTTGTTAGAACAAGAAGAATTACCAGAACCCTTACAACATGTAGATGAAAAGTTTTTTAAATCATTATGGTATGGAGACTGGTATGGAGACATTATTTATTGTCTGATCAATTTAAAAACTCCAAAACACATTGATAAATCTCGATCTCGATATTTGAAGTTAAAATCCATTAAATATTGCAATATTGATGGGAAATTATACCGGAAAGATCAATTTTTATTTTTTCTTAACTATGTCTTAGAGGAAAAAACATATTACCTAATTAATTAACATCATGAAGGATCTTGTGGTGGTAACTTTACTTGGAGTACTAGCGCTTATAAAATTATAAGAAGTGCGTTCTATTGGCCTACTCTATTCTCTCTCAAGTCAATAAGAAAGTTAGAGCCTAATAAGAAAGTTAGTCCCTATACAAATTGTCAATTATTTTGAAGTAAGAAAAATTTGTTGCCCTTCCTCTTAAACCATTTAAGCCTAAAGCCCCATTTCAATAGTTGAGATTTGACTTTATAAGAGAAATTCACCCACCATGTAGTGGCCAACATCGATGGATTCTTACTTCCACTTACTATTTTCCCAAATGGACTGAAGCAATCCCAGTAGATAATGCCACAATTTCAACAATATAATGCCACAATTTTAACAATATAATGCCACACTTTCAACAATAATTAGTTTCAACAATAGTTAAATTTCTAGAGGAAAATATTTTATTTAGATTTGGATGTCCCAAAAAGATAATTACTAATAACGTGAAATATTTTTCATCTACTACACTAATAAAATTTTGAAATATTTTTCATCTACTACACTAATAAAATTTTGTCAAAATTTTATTATTATTCTTGGTCATTCAACTTTCTAATAAAATTTTGTCAAAATTTTATTATTATTCATGGTTATTCAACTTCCTATTATCCCAAGAAATAAAATTTTGAAATATTTTTCATCTATTACACTAATAAAATTTTGTCAAAATTTTATTATTATTCTTGGTCATTCAACTTCCTATTATCCCTAGGAAAAGAAACTGGTTGAATTAACACATAAAAATCCAATGAAAATCCTAAAAAAAACATTATTTGAGAAAAAAGGAGTTGAGACTCATTACTAAAATATGCACTTTGGGAAGATATTAAGATATTATCAACACCAGAAGGTTAATCAATACATCACCTTTCTAATTATTCTATGTCGTTGATGTTATATTACTAGTTACTAGTTTATCTAGGAGCTCCAATCATGAAAATTCTGTGATAATTTTAGGAAGAACATAACGACATGCAACAATAAACGGGATACTCCAAGTCTAACAGAGAAGGGAACAAGTTGATGATCAAATGAAAAATTAAATAACCTTTCTAATTATTCTATGGCACTGATGTTATATTACCATTTTTATCTGGGAGCTCCAATCATGAAAATTCTGCAATAATTTTAGGAAGAACCTAACAACATGCAACGTAGGATAAACCAGATAATCCAAGTCCAATAGAAAAGGGAGCAAAGGGAACAAGTTAATGATCAAATGCAAAAGTATCAAGAAAATATGAAAGCATTATTTGATAAAAGAACCAAAGATAATGTGTTTACAATATGTGATTTGGTACTACATGGGATAAAAGAAGGGAACTCCAGCTAAACATGGAAATTTTGATGGTCTATGGACAATTCCATTTAGAATTAAATGACTAGAAGGTGAAAATAAATTTGGTCTACAAAATTTACAAAGCAAGAGTTTAGGGATGAGAGTTAATGGTCATTTCCTGAAACATTTTATTTATTAAAATGATTCAGAAAATGTACATAATGTAAAAATTATGTATTTTTCTTTTTTAATCTTATGAAGACATCCATTTCTTTTCAAAATATAGTAAAATACTTTGTTTAAATAAGTTTCATAAGGGAAATATTTAAAAAATGTAGTAAAATACTTTGTTTTCATTAAAAGAGAAATGTTTAAATTTCAAAATATAGTAAAATAGTTTATTTAAATAAGTTTTATTAAAATGGAAATACTTAAAAAATATAGTAAAATACTTTGTTTCAATAAGTTTCATTAAAAGAGAAATGTTTAAAGGATAGTAAAATTGTTTGTTTAAATAAGTTTCATTAAAAGGGAAATATTTAAAAAATATAGTAAAATATTTTGTTTCAATAAATTTTATTAAAATGGAAATGTTTAAAGGATGTTTAAATAGTTTCCTTACCAAAACTGTTCAAACAAACTTGAAAAATCATTTATACCTGAAAAACTTCAAAATATAGTAAAATATTCACTAAAAGGGAAATATTTAAAGGATGTTTAAATAGTTTCCTTACTAAAACTATGTTTGGCTTAGACCTTGTTATGACACCCATATTGAACATAACCTTATAAATTTCATTTGATCAAATAAACTTGAAAAATTATATGTACCTGAAAAACTTTTAAAGTTTTCAACCAAAGGAAATATTAATTGGGACATTATTCTTTTGAACTTGATCAGGATTCTTTCATAAAAAAGTATTCATCCCAAATAAGCGCCTATCATAAAGAGGCATTCATCCCAAATAAATGCCTAACATATTTTTTTATTCCTTCTTCGTAAAATAAGGGAAAAGAAATAGAAAAAATAAAATTTTGGAAATGAAAACATGTCCTGCTCATGAGCATTGGAACAACATCATAAAGAAGTCTACTCGTTCAAAAATTATTTATATTTAAAACCCAAAAATTTTAAATTTCTTTAAAAAGGGACAAAAAAATTAATTTTTTTTTAAAAACAAAAAAAATAAATTCTTAAATCTTATCCAAAACAAGGTAATGATGATTGCTTAAGTTCTTAGAATAAGTATACACATGAATTCAAATAAGATGTCTTACAGGGTGAAATACGGTTATCAAAACTAAGCAAATGCAACAAATTTATTCAAAGGAGATATAAAATTTACAGAAGACTTAAACCTTTTAAAAAATAGGGGAAAGCAAAGAAATATTTACTTTATTTGGGATTTTGTGGATTTTTCTTCATGATTATAAATATGTATGAATAAAAATCATATAAATTGAAAAAATATTGATATAAATATGTAAAAAATTTAAAAATAAACAATCTTACAAATATAATTTTATTTATATTAGGAGTGTAAATACACTATACATATATATCGTTGCAAAATTTCAAAATGTAGAAATGCTAGCCTTTATTAATCCTCATCGATAGGATGTTCTACATTGAAGGAAGGTCTAGGAAAAATATAAGGGTTGGAAGGATCAACATTGCTATCAAATTCATCCTGAGAGGGAGGACATCTCATAATATGAATGTCTTGCTTAATATTAAGCATATCCTCCATGATTTTGTCGAGTCTAAATTCAAGCATGTGTTGAAAATTCATTGTTGGACCGAAAGTAAAATTTCCCTATTTTGTCTAGTAATTTGCTTTCTTAGTATATGTTGGACCTGAAGTAGAATTTCCCTATTTTGTCTAGTAATTTGCTTTCTTAGTATTTCCCGTACCCAAATGCATGCAACATTTGCGATTTACTAGAAGCCCCTATCCTCAATACTTAAATTTTTTAGGCCTAATTTATGGTCCATTGTAAGTACAACAAGTAGGAAAATATGGAGAAGAAAGAGAGATATTTCTTCTAGTCGTGTTGAGATCTGATGAAATATCAATCACAGCTTGATGAAATATCAATTAGAGCTTGATCCTCAAGTCCCCCTGATCGCATTCTTCTTATCAACTAAATCATTTTCTTTTCCTTTCTCTAAACTTTTTGTCCCTATGAACCCCATATAATCATCGAGACTAACAAACATTTTAAAAAGTACATTTTGAACAGAAAAATATGATTAGAACTACTATGAAATATGCCTTCTAAATTACTCTATTTATAGAAAATTTTATATCAAAAGAATCATAATTGAGAATCATTTCAAAATCTTTGAAGTATGTCTTTCATCATCTAAATAATTCTAAGGAATCATAATTGAGAATCATTTCAAAATCTTTGAAGTATGTCTTTCATCATCTAAATAATTCTTGATTTACTTCATGTCATATAACGTTATTAGGACATGCCCTTCTGGCTGGGGATTATTAGTAATCGATTTTCATTGTTGCATTAATCCATGCACACAAATTAAGACAAATCAATATTAGGACATGCCCTTCGCGCTGGGTGACTATTAGTAATTGATTTTCATTGTTCCATTAATCCATGGACACAAATCAAGACAAATCAATATTAGGACATGCCCTTTCGGCTGGGTGACTATTAGTAATCGATTTTCATTGCTCCATTAATCCATGCACACAAATCAAGACAAATCAATATTAGGACATGCCCTTCCGGCTGGATTAGTAATCAATTTTCATTGTTCCATTAACCCATGCACATAAATCAAGACACATAAATATTAGGACATGCCCTTCCGGTTGGGTTAGTAATCGGTTTTCATTGTTCCATTAATCCATGCACGCAAATCAAGACAAATCAATCATTTTAACCAAAGTTTGAAGAGATTCATATAATTTTCAAACTGAGATTTCAATTTTTATCCTAACTTTTTTGTTGGATTCCTTATTTGGCCTCATCTCGAGGCATGGAGCCACATTGCCCACTTAAATATTAGGTTAAAACACACCTTGGCTTAATAATTTTCTCTAAGTGAAGTAATGCTATAAATAAGCCTAGCATTACTTCTCTAACATTAAATGTTAAATGTTTTGTACTATGTTCATATTTGAAATATGACTATAAGTGTCATGGCAATGTGGCTATAGGTATGCTCGACATGAGTATAACAAGCAAGTTTCCCTTCATTTTCTTTGCCTTTTCTTTGCCTTGCCCCTTCATTTTTCTTTGCCTTGTGTGAACTTTGCTCTCATTCTACATTTTGCTCCTAATCTGCATTTCGTTTAGCATAATATAATTTTCCTGTGCATGTTGAGGAGCTTTCCAGTGCAAGGATATTTACAATGCATGTTGTTGCATTGTTGTTGAAACACATGAAGAAACAAAGAATAAACAGATAGACAACAAAGATCTATATGCAAATTATGATCTTCACTAACTCACTGTTCAGATTATGATCTTCACTAACTCACTGTTCAGATTATGATCTTCACTAACTCACCGTTCAAGTATCCTTTCACATCTTGGCGGGCTCCATTGTTTAATTTTTGGGTTACATTGTTTAACGTTTCTTAATCATCAGTTATATTATGGTATTGCCTTTAGACTTAACTTTGCTGCTGATATGGTAACTGTATGCAAATTATGATCTTCACTAACTCATTGTTCAAATTATGATCTTCACTAACTCACCATTCAGGTATCATTTCACAACTTGACGGGTTCCATTGTTTAATTTTTGGGTTTCATTGTCTAATGTTTCTTAATCATTAGTTATATTATGAAGTAGTTGTTGCTCGGCACTGCCTTTAGACTTAACTTTGTTGCTAATATGGTTTTAGCAAGTTCTTCTTTCTTCTCCAACTTTGGTTCTTCAAAGGGCCTCCTCGCTGCAGCCATGGAAACACAAAAAGTAATTTTTTTGCTACTAATCCATTTCATAATATTTAAAAGAACATTCATTTCATAATATTTAAAATGATGAATTTCTTTTTTGCAGTGAATTCATTTCATTTCATAATATTTAAAAGAACATTCATTTCATAATATTTAAAATAACAAATTTCTTTCTTGCATTGAATTCATTTCATATGACATAAGAGAACACATTTCTTTTCTGTGAATTCAATGAATTCATTTCATAAGACATAAAAGAACAAATTTCTTTAAAAGTGTTAACTCTCAAAAATGCACCAGCATTTTTAAAGGAAAGATGCCTAATCTTGTATGGAAAAATTTTCCAGCTTCCCTAGCTCCAAATCCAAATCTGATTGCATCATTGGAAAGCTTATGATCTGTAGTTAAAAATCGACTATTTGAACGTGCGAAACAGATATTCCATGGCTGAGAAAATCAATTTTTACCAAAGGCATTTTTTTCCAGAAATTCTGACTTTCGGTGGTTTAGGCGAACAGAACGACTGTTCATTAACCACCGAAAGCTGCGCTTTCGGTGGTAAATTCGCACAGAATCTTTCCAGTTAACCACCGAAAGCCTGTTTTAACCAGAATTTTCGAAATTTCGCCCAGATCAGGAATTTTTGAAGCATAATGAGAT
>JASDQU010241405.1:41669-57153 GCA_032191745.1 Picea mariana
GAGAGAGGAAGGGGTTTTGGTGACCAAAACCTATTGGGATCTGATTGATAGGCCTTGGGCACCTTTCCTATGCCATTTTTTAGGATTTTTCTTTGGTATATGATTTATTTGGAGCTTGGCATGATTTCTAGAGGAGGAGGGTGCATTGCATCAACGAGATTCCTTCATTTGGGGTGTCATAACACCTCCATTTAGATTGAGACTTTTCTCAAGGGTTTGCAATCCCTCGATATACTATTTCAACCATATTGGAGGGTTTTGGAGGCCTAGAGGAGGGAGGCCAAAATATTGGTGATCTACCACCAGAAACAAGTGTGCAACTTAACCAGGGAGAGGGTTTCCAACTATCAAAGGGAAATACCTTAATCTTGTCCCTTTCTCTAGTTGATTGTGATTCCTTTGGAGGATATTATCTTCAGTTTTGGAGCTTGTTGGAGCAGCTATTATTCCATCTTGATTATTCTTCTTGTATTCTCCCAGATTTGCAGATCTATTGTATCAAGATCACTCTATTATCTAAGTAAAGGTCAGATATGAAGTTGTTGGCTCTATATTGGTATTCATTGCTTGTGTCTTGTCATTTTCTTGTGTTATATGACCAGATCTATAGCTACATGCTATAATATTCTAAGAGTAAACCCTCAATGCACAACATGATGAAGTAAACCTGCATAACACATTGAAACAATAAACAAATAGTTAAACAATCCTTGGTTTCGGGCAAAAAATCAACTTGGGAACATTACATGAGACAATCCATCTACATCAAATTAATAATAAACATTGTAAGAGTGCAATCCATGAAAAAGAACATAACTACTATCTACAAACAATACTGTAATGAAATTAATATCCTTAAACATGAATGGAATAAGAACTTCCTCAAGAGAAATTAATAAGTATTATTCATAGAAATATAAAATGAAAATGTAAATCAAGATATCAATAGAAGATTTAAAAAGATTGACATAAATGTAACGAAATTAATATCCCTAAACATGAATGGAATAAGAACTTCCTCAAGATAAATTAATAAGTATTATTCATAGAAATATAAATTGAAAATGTAAATAAAGATCAATAGAAAATTTTAATTATTTTTTAATGATAAGAAGAAACCATAGATTATAATGTTTGGTATTTTAATATTTCATAATAAATTAACATCATAATCTTAGACAAAAAGTTATCTATGACGTTAAGATGTAGATATGGAGTACAATGTTCAAACATATCTTATGTTTTAAGTATGCAATTTTATGAAAGGAAAATGAAAATTGATTATTTATAGTGTTGTAAAATAGAAATGTAGCTCCTACAATAAATGAAATTGAAAAGCCCACAACAATACACCATCTCTCCACATTAGTGTCCTCTTCAATTTTGGATAAACAACTTTCTATAATTATTCTAGTGCTTGAAAGCTTAACAACATCTCTTTTTTTCATTGTTGAAAAGTTAACAACATCTTTTTTCGATTGGAAGGAAATGCCATATGATAAAGCCTCATTGTTCTACCAAACTAGAATAACCTTTAACATGCAATTCCTTCTATGAGTGAACATGATGATAGGCACTACATCAAAGTATTACAAGTGGCTAGTATGAATTAACATTTAATAATAATTTATTAACAATGTAAGAAATACATGCTTCTAAAAACACTATATTCTGCCTAAAATATGCATCATCAACACCATATTCTTCCATCATATCCCACATTCCCATGAGATCCAGTTTCTCTTTCATTAGAAATGTCATAACCATGTGGTGATCCACCAAAACAATTAATTGACAACACTTAAATAGTTTTGATATGGCATCATATATATGCAACATAAATTACAATAATTATGGTACTTCGAATATAATACGACAATGCCTACTCCATCAATTGGTATAGAAATGAACGGATAAGATCCACATTATCTTCAACTATCCTTCATGACTTTATTAGTCCTTGCCCTTCAGGATGGTAGGGACTAATAGTAATTGATTTTCATCCTTTCTATTCAATTGACACAGAAACCAATGTCTTATAATAGTTTTAACCAATTTTTTTCGCAAAGCATGCAACTTAGGTGGTTCATTAGCCTAAGTTTTAAATTCAACCTCTTATTTGGCCTCTTCCCGAGGCAGAGGGGAAAATAGCTTAGTTTATCAACAAGTTTATAGCTTAGTATGTATTGTCATTTTTCAGAAAAGAAGTAATGCTATATATGAATCTAGCATTACTTCTTAACACTTAATGTTTGGTACAATCCATATCCCATAGTATTCAGTTGATGCACAACTGCCATTTACAACACCACAACTGCCATTTACAACACCATGTAAAACTAATACATGTTTCTCGTCTTGATCGATATGATACCTCTTCTTTACCTGCTCCTCCTTCACAATATGATACCTCTTCTTTACCTGCTCCTGTAAAGGACACAAAACATTCTCTCCAATTTCCCCATGAAATCTTTGCATAAAATCACCCAATGTGGTCTTTATCTGGTTATATCTCTTGTCGTGAAGAGGAGGAAAACGTCTCATGTTCCAGAATCTCTGCCGACCATGTCTCATGTTCCAAAATCTCTGTCGACCATGTCTCATGTTCCAGAATCTTGTTCTGGAATCTCTGCCAACAGTGTTCCGGAATCTTGGCCAACTATCAACTACTTTGTAAGTTTCTTCCCTGTAAGTTTTTGTTAATAATTTTAGAAGTAATGAAAGAAGAAGTAAGGCAAGCTCAGGAGGAAATCTTACCAAATTGCAATTGGAAGGTCAAGCATTTTCCCTCCACTATGTATAAAACCTAGCATAGTACAAAAAGCGCCTGAGTGTTCATCCTTCAAGCAGAATCTCTATCAACTCCACAATCGTATAATTCTCTGACCTGCTTCCTCCCTCCAATGCAACGGTCAGTTACAATATTTTGCATAAGTAGGCTCTTCTTATACACAGATAGGGATGGGAACTGAACTGCGTGAAAAAAAGGGCTCTCTTCGACTCCTTCCATTGAGCTTGCCTTCTTCTCTTCAGGGTTCACGCCCTGTACATTCAGTTTGACATGTTCTATTTCATCAATCATCCTTCTCTTGAGAAAATTGTAAGATCATGTTTCAAGAGATTGAAAATTGGTGAGGAAGAAACAAAATATATCCAACAATAAAAAAAATTGGAGGTTAATTGTCAAAAACATATGGTAAAAAATTCTCTAGAAACCAAAGCTTGAGCTTTCAACAATGTTGAATACAATCCATTTTGTCTGTTTTAAAATATACTAATAAAAAATATGTTTAATCACAATTTTAGAAAAAACAATTGTTTAATAATTAAGTCCACAAGAGTAACAATGAACTCACTTGGTATCAGAGTGACGTTAGACTCTTTCATGAATATGAGGGCAGTTAAACTCATAAAATGTCATGTGCGGTGGATTGTGGCTGCGAAAATGGCATGTAAAAGTGGAAGAGAAGCTAATGACAGAGAATTACAGGAGTCGAGAAAACAGATCGAGGAACTTGAAATCAGACATGCAATTCAATTTAGGCACTATAGATTTGAGCCTTTAGACACGACCATTCAACATATAATATGTGTTAGTCGCCATGTATCCTTGTTTTCCATTAGAAACCTAAATTGGAAGAACTGGAAAGACTTTGATGTTTTCCAATCCCACAAGTTATTTATAAATTCATTCAAATGGGATACTCCACTACTCGGCTTGGCTGTTGGGCTAGAGAAGTCATGGGATCATATTCAATCATTTCCAGTAGTCATAGCTGATAGTCAGTGGTTCGCTTTGCCTGATGGTTAGTGTTGTTGATAGTCGCTAGTCATTGAGTGAAGGTCGTTGTCGATACCTAGTTTTCATTTCCATAGTCCCATAAAACGAAAAGCCACAGGGAAGCTCACTCAAACCTGCCTTGGGAAGGGACATGGAAATGGACTGTCGAAGGGGCAAGGGGAACGGATTGGCGAAGCAAGGGGAATGGACTGCCAAAGGCACGGGGGCAACCTGAAATGGACAAGGCTTCAGATCAACGTAGTCTGAGCATTAGGGTTGAGATCAACATAGTCTGAGCATGTGGCAGATGCATGTCAATTAGGGTTGAGATCAACATAGTCTGAGCATGTGGTGGATGCATGGCCAAGCCATATCTCCTATAACCACATTGGCCACAAGCATGAAGGCATATTTTCCATGTGGCTTCCTCTTCATTTTACTTTCAAGTTTATTTCATTTCATCTAACGAGGTAGGCACAAGTACAAGGTAGGGACAGGTTTATATACCTTCTGTGTAGGTTGATTTTGGATGTGGGTGGTGATGTAATATCAAAGACAAGCATAATAACATTTCTTTTCCACTTTGTTGATTGAATTTTGATAGGAATATCTGAGCCTTCAAATCCATGTTTGTGCTTTTGGTTTTAATGTCATTTAATGGGTCGGTTTAGAATGAAAGCCTTTGACTTTTGTACTCGTTTCTGTTTGGGTATTTTTATTTTGAAGTGTATACTCTGAATTGTTGGATGATTTAGTTTTATGCATGCCCAACCAAGTGGAAGCGATGCATGGCTACTACATTCCATGTAATACACGCTCGTACATGCACATAAATCGAAATGACCATATTGTAGCCACATTAAATGAAAACAAAACTATATTGGGTTATTATAATTTTTCTTCTTAACACCTCATTATCCAACGCCAGACCAAACCCAATGCAATATCAAAGAGAAAACAACAAATCTCTATGAGAAACCAACAGATTCCGCTGAGTGAGACCAAGAATTTCTGCAACAAATTCTCGTGGGTTGTAATACATAGTATGCTATCAAGAAAGGAAATTGTTCCTTCCAGAGTTTTATGAACAATTATTTTCTTTCCAAACAATTGGAAAACTGTGACCAAGAGGTCGACAAATGAAATGATAATTGACCTTCCTATGACATAGTCGGGTTGGAAAACACGAGCCACAATCCAAAATTTGAGGACACGATCCCCAGTGGTTTCAAAAACTCCCTTTTCACGGGACTTATAACAACACAGATCACAAGTCCCAACAGGGTGTTCAACAAAAATTCCACCTCCACTTTATTTTGGTAGCTTTTTCCACTTCCACTGAGCAATACGATAGTAAAAGTGTTGGATTTCATCCTGGAATCCAATGAGATTTCATCTTCACACGATGCCAATAGATCGACATAGTAACTGTAATTGTGTGATTTGTCTCCCATATTCGAATAGAAAATAAACAAGTGTTACCTTCCTTGTTGTGTGATGAGATTGTGATGTTTCTTATACATTTATGATTTTACATCCAGATTCACACTTCAAACAAAAAAATATGTATGGTGACAGCTACGAGTTTCGAGAAAATGCCAACCATCCTCCCTTTAATTTTGGCCTTCTTTACTTCACCTTCTCTATGAAATTCATCTTAGATATCCTTTGGTTACCTCAGTCACGTGTAGATATTCAATATGCTCAAGTGTAGTTAAAATGAGAGAGCCTTGCCTCTTATTTATACTTTCATGTAGCTTCCTCAAGGAGTTACTTTTTAACCATCTTAACCCACTTTCCTTATTTTAAGGTTAACCAACTTCTAACCACTTCTCCAATTAGTAATTTATCCATTAACTTTATTATTTAAATAATTTATTTTGTATCCACTTTGACTTATATTACACTCATCACTTCACTTTGCCTCAAGGGGTTACCTTCTAACCATCTTAAACCACTTTCCTTATTTTAGGGCTAACCCACTTCTAACCACTTGTCAATTTAGTAATTTCTCCATTAACTTTATTATTTTAAGGTTAACCAACTTCTAACCACTTCTCCAATTAGTAATTTATCCATTAAATTTATTATTTAAATAATTTATTTTGTATCCACTTTGACTTATATTACACTTATCACTTCACTTTGCCTCAAGGGGTTACCTTCTAACCATCTTAAACCACTTTCCTTATTTTAGGGTTAACCCACATCTAACCACTTGTCAATTTAGTAATTTCTCCATTAACTTTATTATTTAAATAATTCATTTTGTATTCAATTTGAATTATAGTACACTCATCACTTCACTTTATTATTTACCTTCTAAAAACTCTTAAACCACTTTGACTACTTTGACCTTTTGGGGCTTCAAGCCAACATATGAAGGTCCTCCAAATTCGTAAGGCTGTAACTCTCAAACCGTGAGGAGTTATGTGACGTTCCACATACCACCAGAAATGGCATGACATGTACTATCCATCTAGAATAGTCTTACCTACAAATATATCAAAACTCATACCATTATACATTAAACAAACTTGGGTCCATTACCCAAACCCGGGTTCTCCAACTTCACATGGCCATAACTCTCTGACCGTGAGGAGTTATGTGATTTTCCACATACCACTGGAAATGGAATGATATGTAATACCCATATAAAATAATCTTACCTTAAAATATATTAAAACACATACCATTATACATCAAACAAACTTGGGTCCATTACCCAAACCTTTGTGCTACCGAAATTCGCTACCAGACTTTCTCCAAGGGTTGACATCAATCACTAAGGGTTGACATCAATCTACAATGTCACTATCCAATGGTTGACATCAATGAAAACCAACAATCCATACCAATTGTCCATCAACCTAAGCCAATTGTCTGACAAACATACTATTGCTGCTATATTATTACAGAATAATGATGAACAATACGAATAACCAATAAAAATTTTCAGTAGATCTCTCAAAGATGCAAAGCTAAAATATAACATAATGAAAAAACATGATTATGCTTTAGTTAAGATCTCTCAAAGATGAAAAGATAAAATACAACATAATGAGAAAACATGATTATGCTTTAGTTAAGGCCTTAAAGAATTTTTTCAGTGGATCTCTCATATATGCAAAGTTAAAATACAACATAATGGAAAAACATGATTGTGCTTTAATTAAGCTCTTCAAGGTTTTTTTCATGACTATGTATTACATTCTAAAATCATTTCCTTTGTTCTTAAAAGAAATTTTAGGACAAAAAGATTGTAATGGGAAAAGAGAGAAATTGATTACAAAAATTCAAGAATTTGATTTAGAAATTAGGCCAATTAAACTCATTAAAGGTCAAGGGTTAGCCAAATTAATGGCTGAAACAAATCTTAAGACCCTAGAAATAAATGAAATGAATATTGATCTTCCTTTCGAAGATAATTTGATTAATCAAGATGTAAATTTGTTATTCAATATGCAAATTTGTTTAAGGTTTCTTCATGACTAATTATACTTTAATTAAGCTCTTCAAGGTTTTTTCAGGACTAAGTATTACATTCTAAAATCATTTCCTTTGTTTTTAAAAGAAATTTTAGGACAACAAGATTGTGATGGGAAAAGGGAGAAATTGATTGCAAAAATTCAAGAATTTGATTGCGAAATTAGGCCAACTAAACTTATTAAAGGTCAAGGGTTAGCCAAATTAATGGCTGAATCAAATCTTAAGACCCTAGAAATAAATGAAATGAATTTCGATCTTCCTTTTGAAGATAATTTGATTATTCAAGATGTAAATTTGTTATTCAATATGTTAATTTGTTAGAACAAGAAGAATTACTAGAACCCTTACAACATGCAGATGAAAAGTTTTTTAAATCATTATGGTATGGAGACTGGTATGGAGACATTATTTATTGTCTGATCAATTTAAAAACTCCAAAACATCTTGATAAATCTCAATCTCGATATTTGAAGTTAAAATCCATTAAATATTGCAATATTGATGGGAAATTATACCGGAAAGATCAATTTTTATTTTTCCTTAATTGTGTCTTAGAGGAAAAAACATATTACCTAATTAATTAACATCATGAAGGATCTTGTGGTGGTAACTTTACTTGGAGTACCAACGCTTATAAAATTCTAAGAAGTGTGTTCTATTGGCCTACTCTATTCTCTCTCAAGTCAATAAGAAAGTTAGCGCCTATACAAATTGTCAATTATTTTGAAGTAAGAAAAATTTGTTGCCCTTCCTCTTAAACCATTTAAACCTAAAGCCCCATTTCAATAGTTGAGATTCGACTTTATAAGAGAAATTCACCCACCATGTAGTGACCAACATCGACGGATTCTTACTTCCACTTACTATTTTCACAAATGGACTGAAGCAATCCTAGTAGATAATGCCACAATTTCAACAATATAATGCCACACTTTCAACAATAATTAGTTTCAACAATAATTAAATTTCTAGAGGAAAATATTTTATTTAGATTTGGATGTCCCAAAAAGATAATTACTAATAACGTGAAATATTTTTCATCTACTACACTAATAAAATTTTGAAATATTTTTCATCTACTACACTAATAAAATTTTGAAATATTTTTCATCTACTACACTAATAAAATTTTGTCAAAATTTTATTATTATTCTTGGTCATTCAACTTTCTAATAAAATTTTGTCAAAATTTTGTTATTATTCATGGTCATTCAACTTCCTATTATCCCAAGAAATAAAATTTTGAAATATTTTTCATCTACTACACTAATAAAATTTTGTCAAAATTTTATTATTATTCTTGGTCATTCAACTTCCTATTATCCCTAGGAAAAGAAACTGGTTGAATTAACACACAAAAATCCAATGAAAATCCTAAAAAGAACATTATTTGAGAAAAAAGGAACTGAGACTCATTACTAAAATATGCACTTTGGGAAGATATTATCAACACCAAAAGGTTAATCAATACATCACCTTTCTAATTATTCTATGTCGGTGATGTTATATTACTAGTTACTAGTTTATCTAGGAGCTCCAATCATGAAAATTCTTTGATAATTTTAGGAAGAACATAATGACATGTAACAATAAACGAGATACTCCAAGTCTAACAGAAAAGGGAACAAGTTGATGATCAAATGAAAAATTAAATAACCTTTCTAATTATTCTATGGCACTGATGTTATATTACCATTTTATCTGGGAGCTCCAATCATGAAAATTCTGCAGATTCTACAATAATTTTAGGAAGAACCTAACGACATGCAATGTAGGATAAACCAAATAATCCACGTCCCACGGAAAAGGGATCAAAGGGAATAAGTTAATGATCAAATGCAAAAGTATCAAGAAAATATGAAAACATTATTTGATAAAAGAACCAAAGATAATGTGTTTACAATATGTGATTTGGTACTACATGAGATAAAAGAAGGGAACTCCAGCTAAACATGGAAATTTTGATGGTTTATGGTCAATTCCATTTAGAATTGAATGACTAGAAGGTGAAAATAAATTTGGTCTACAAAATTTACAAAGCAAGAGTTTAGGGACGAGAGTTAATGGTCATTTCCTGAAACATTTTATTTATTAAAATGATTCAAAAAATGTACATAATGTAAAAATTATGTATTTTTCTTTTTTAATCTTATGAAGACATCCATTTCTTTTCAAAATATAGTAAAATGGTTTGTTTAAATAAGTTTCATTAAAAGGAAATATTTAAAAAATATAGTAAAATACTTTGTTTTCATTAAAAGGGAAATGTTTAAATTTCAAAATATAGTAAAATAGTTTGTTTAAATAAGTTTCATTAAAAGGGAAATACTTAAAAAATATAGTAAAATACTTTGAAGTTTCATTAAAAGAGAAATGTTTAAAGGATAGTAAAATAGTTTGTTTAAATAAGTTTTATTAAAAGGGAAATATTTAAAAAATATAGTAAAATACTTTGTTTAAATAAGTTTTATTAAAATGGAAATGTTTAAAGGATGTTTAAATAATTTCCTTATCAAAACTGTTCAAACAAACTTGAAAAATCATTTGTACCTTAAAAACTTCAAAATATAGTAAAATACTTTGTTTAATGAGGATTCACTAAAAAGGAAATATTTAAAGGATATTTAAATAGTTTCTTTACTAAAGCTATGTTTGGCTTAGACCGTGTTATGACACCCATATAAAACATAACCTTATAGATTTCATTTGATCAAATAAACTTGAAAAATTATATGTACCTGAAAAACTTTTAAAGGTTTCAACTAAAGGAAATATTAATTGGGACATTATTCTTTTGAACTTGATCAGGATTCTTTCATAAAGAGGTATTCATCCCAAATAAACGCCGAGGCATTCATCCCAAATAAATGCCTAACATATTTTTTTGATTCCTCCTTCGTAAAATAAGGGAAGGGAAAAGAAATAGCAAAAATAAAATTTTGGAAATGAAAACATGTCCTATGGATGCTCATGAGCATTGGAACAACGTCATAAAGAAGTCTACTCGTTCAAAAATTATTTATATTTAAAACCCAAAAATTTTAAATTTCTTTAAAAAGGGACAAAAAAAAAAAAATTCTTTGTAAAAACAAAAAAAATAATTCTTATATCTTATCCAGTAATGATGAATGCTTAAGTTTTTAGAATAAGTATACATATGAATTCAAATAAGATGTCTTACAGGGTGAAATACGGTTATCAAAACTAAGCAAATGCAACAAATTTATTCAAAGGAGATATAAAATTTACAGAAGACTTAAACCTTTTAAAAAATAGGGAAAGCAAAGAAATATTTACTTTATTTGGGATTTTGTGGACTTTTCTTCGTGATTATAAATATGTATGAATAAAAATCATATAAATTGAAAAAATACTGATATAAATATGTAAAAAATTTCAAAATAAACAATCTTACAAATATAATTTTATTTATAATAGGAATGTAAATACACTATACATATACATCGTTGCAAAATTTCAAAATGTAGAAATGCTAGCCTTTATTAATCCTCATCGATAGGATGTTCTACATTGAAGGAAGGTGTAGGAGAAATATAAGGGTGGGAAGGATCAACATTGCTATCAAATTCATCCTAAGAGGGAGGACATCTCATAATATGAATGTCTTGCTTAATATTAAGCATATCCTCCATGATTTTGTCGAGTCTAAATTCAAGCATGTGTTGAAAATTCATTGTTGGACCTGAAGTAGAATTTCCCTATTTTGTCTAGTAATTTGCTAGTAATTTTCTTTCTTAGTATTTGTTGGACCTGAAGTAGAATTTCCCTATTTTGTCTAGTAATTTGCTTTCTTAGTATTTCTCGTACCCAAATGCATGCAACATTTGCGATTTACTAGAAGCCCCTATCCTCAATACTTAAATTTTTTAGGCCTAATTTAGGGTGCATTGTAAGTACAACGAGTAGGAAAATATGGAGAAGAAAGAGAGACATTTCTTCTAGTCGCGTTGAGATCTGATGAAATATCAATCACAGCTTGATGAAATATCAATTAGAGCTTGATCCTCAAGTCCCCCTGATCGCATCCTTCTTATCAACTAAATCATTTTCTTTTCCTTTCTCTAAACTTTTTGTCCCTATGAACCCCATATAATCATCGGGACTAACAAACATTTTAAAAAGTACATTTTGAACAGAAAAATATGATTAGAACTACTATGAAATATGCCTTCTAAATTACTCTATTTATAGAAAATTTTATATCAAAGGAATCATAATTGAGAATCATTTCAAAATCTTTGAAGTATGTCTTTCATCATCTAAATAATTCTAAGGAATCATAATTGAGAATCATTTCAAAATCTTTGAAGTATGTCTTTCATCATCTAAATAATTCTTGATTTACTTCATGTCATATAACGTTATTAGGACATGCCCTTCTGGCTGGGGATTATTAGTAATCGATTTTCATTGTTCCATTAATCCATGCACACAAATTAAGACAAATCAATATTAGGACATGCCCTTCATGCTGGGTGACTATTAGTAATTGATTTTCATTGTTCCATTAATCCATGGACACAAATCAAGACAAATCAATATTAAGACATGCCCTTTCGGCTGGGTGACTATTAGTAATCGATTTTCATTGCTCCATTAATCCATGCACACAAATCAAGACAAATCAATATTAGGACATGCCCTTGCGGCTGGATTAGTAATCGATTTTCATTGTTCCATTAATCCATGCACACAAATCAAGACAAATCAATATTAGGACATGCCCTTCCGGCTGGGTTAGTAATCGGTTTTCATTGTTCCATTAATCCATGCACGCAAATCAAGACAAATCAATCATTTTGACCAAAGTTTGAAGAGATTCATATAATTTTCAAACTGAGATTTCAATTTTTATCCTAACTTTTTTGTTGGATGCCTTATTTGGCCTCATCCCGAGGCATGGAGCCACATTGCCCACTTAAATATTAGGTTAAAACACACCTTGGATTAATAATTTTCTCTAAGTGAAGTAATGCTATAAATAAGCTTAGCATTACTTCTCTAACATTAAATGTTAAATGTTTCATACTATGATCATATTTGAATTATGACTATAAGTGTCATGGCAATGTGGTTATAGGTATGCTCGACATGAGTATAACAAGCAAGTTTCCCTTCATTTTCTTTACCTTTTCTTTGCCTTGCCCCTTCATTTTTCTTTGCCTTGTGTGAACTTTGCTCTCATTCTACATTTTGCTCCCAATCTACATTTCGTTCAGCATAATATAATTTTCTTGTGCAAATATCATTTTCCTGTGCATGTTGAGGAGCTTTCCAGTGCAAGGATATTTACAATGCATGTTGTTGCAACACATGAAGAAATAAAGAATAAACAGATAGACAACAAAGAACTGTATGCAAATTATGATCTTCACTAACTCACTGTTCAGATTATGATCTTCACTAACTCACCGTTCAGGTATCCTTTCACATCTTGACGAGTTCCATTGTTTAATTTTTGGGTTACATTGTTTAATGTTTCTTAATCATCAGTTATATTATGGTATTGTCTTTAGACTTAACTTTGCTGCTAATATGGTAACTATATGCAAATTATGATCTTCACTAACTCATTGTTCAAATTATGATCTTCACTAACTCACCATTCAGGTATCCTTTCACATCTTGACGGGTTCCATTGTTTAATTTTTGGGTTTCATTGTTTAATGTTTCTTAATCATCAGTTATATTATGAAGTAGTTGTTGCTCGGCACTGCCTTTAGACTTAACTTTGCTGCTAATATGGTTTTAGCAAGTTCTTCTTTCTTCTCCAACTGGGGTTCTTCAAAGGGCCTCCTCGCTACAGCCATGGAAACACAAAAAGTAATTTTTTTACTACTAATCCATTTCATAATATTTAAAAGAACATTCATTTCATAATATTTAAAATAACGAATTTCTTTTTTGTAGTGAATTCATTTCATTTCATAATATTTAAAAGAATATTCATTTCATAATATTTAAAATAACAAATTTCTTTCTTGCATTGAATTCATTTCATATGACATAAGAGAACACATTTCTTTTCTGTGAATTCGGTGAATTCATTTCATAAGACATAAAAGAACAAATTTCTTTAAAAGCACCAGAAAAAAAAATTCAAAGGCATAGTTATAGATTGTTTTATAGCATGTTAACCTCAGCTATATTGGTAGCACCTTAAGGTTGTAAGGGCATATGTGTATTATGACTTACCTTACCTAGTGCAATAGATGGTCCCCTCCTATGCGATCCTCCTTGAACCTTGAAACTTTGCTCTCATTATGCATTTTTCTCCCATTTTGCATTTGGTTCAGCATAATATAATTTTCCTTTGTGAATATCATTTTCCTGTGCATGTTGAGGAGATTTCCAGTGCAAGGAGATTTACAATGCATGTTGTTGCAATGTTGTTGCAGCAGATGAAGAAACTAAGAATAAACATATAGACAACAAAGAACTATATGCAGATTATGATCTTCACTAACTCATCATTCAGGTATCCTTTCACATCTTGACGGGTTCTTGATTAATTTTTATTAATCATCATTTATATTATGAAGTAGCCGCTACTCGGTAATTATATTATGAAGTAGCTTCTACTCGTATTGCCTTTAGACTTAAATTTGTTGCTAATACAATTTTAAATTATGAAGTAGTTGCTACTCGGTATTGCCTTTAGACTTAAATTTGTTGCTAATACAATTTTAGCAAGTTCTTCTTTCTTTTCCAACGTTGGTTTTTCAAAGGGCCTCCTAGCTGCAACCATGGAATCACGAAAAGTAAGTTTTTTGCTACTAATTCATTTCATAATATTTAAAATATTTAAAAGAACATTCATTTCATAATATTTCAAATAACAAATTTATAATACATAATACATAAAAGAACAAATTTATTTTTTGTTGTGAATTTAGTGAATTCATTTCATAAGACATAAAAGAAAAAAATTATTTAAAAGCATCGGAAAAGAAAAATTCAAAGGCATAGCTATAGATTGATTTATAGCATGTTCACCTCAGCTATATTGGTAGCACCTTAAGGTTGTAAAGGCATATTCAAAGTGTATTATGACTTACCTTACTTGGTGCAATAGATAGTCCCCTCCTCTGTGCTCCTCCTTGAACCTTGAATTTCTTGTCCCCAAGTGTACGTTGCGATTTTGATTTTATAAGCGAGTCGCACATCTAGGATACAGGTTCTTGGCCCGTATAGATGTTGACGGGTCGTAGTGTCTGGGTGGTAAACTAATAGCGCTTTATGGGGATCTGTCTGTGAGCAACAGATACACTTTCCTGGTAGGGTTCCTACTCGTAACTGGTTAATTCTATTTTGTTAACCTTAAAGCGGCCTGGAAGGATAGGTAATAAGTCTGCTCTTTGTTTCTTTTTTCTCTTTTCCCCAACTCCCAACTTATGTGTTGAGAAAACCGAATACAATGGCCATCCTCTCGCTATTATGGAAAATAATATGTTATGTTCTTTATACTCCCCATCCCCAGCATGCAACACAATTCTTGAGTTGGGGTCACACCCTGCCTCTCTGATTGACATGAAAATCACTCCAAATCTGTAGACTTTTTCTCCAATTGATGGTGAGATCTATCTTCAACACGAAAAGCATAAATCTTGTTATTGATCTCAATCCAGCTGCTTCCAGGCTTCTTTTTTACCCTCCTATCATTCACGTGTTTTCTCACCTTTTGCATGTCATCCCACCTGGCAGCCACTGCATAGATTTTTGACAACAGTACATAATTTGCAGAATTATCAGGGTCTAACTCAAAAAATATCTTTACCACACATTCTCCTAAATCCGTATTGGTATGAATTCTCTATGAACCAATATTTATCCTATGTTATTTCTATATCGATATATAAAGAATATGGAAAATCCAGGTCACTACCTAAGGTTTGTTCGTCTTCCACTCATTTTCCACGCAGTTGACGAGGAAATATAGGTAGCATTTATATAAATTGTAGCCATAAATTGCATGCATATACCGTCACAGGTACAAGCACATCCTTGACGCTCAATATGAACTATTATTGAATCTAACACTGAAAATGAATTATCATTAACTCTTTCCTATAAAAGTGAAAAGGAAAAAAAATATTTGTGGTTGTAGATCATTGGTGACCATTACCTTCCCATGCAATTTCCTATGAAGTGCCAAGCAAAACAATCCTTCCTACTATTGTCTATAATGGCGGG
>JASDQU010241405.1:77640-95132 GCA_032191745.1 Picea mariana
AGAGATCGTGCAAACAGGAAACTCTGGTTGAATCAGAGAAAATATGTTGAGACGATATTGCAGAGGTTTAATATGCATGGAAGTAAACCGGTCAAGGTTCCTATTTCTGTAGGTGTAAATTTATCTGCAGATCAGTGTCCCAAGACACAGGAAGAAGAAGAGGACATGTCCCATGTTCTATATGCCAGTGCAGTTGGTAGTTCGATGTATGCAATGGTCTGTACTAGATCGGACATTGCACATGCAGTGGGAGTTTTGAGTAGGTATATGTCAAAACTGGGGAAGGAGCATTGGACAACAGTAAAGAGGGTATTTAGGTATCTTCATGGCACTACCAGTTATGGATTGTGCTACCAAGGAAGACTAGGATTGGACAGAGTGGTGGACATACATGGCTTTGTTGATGCAGACTGGGCTGGAGATATGGATCGCAGAAGATCTACAAGTGGGTATGTGTTTAACCTATTTGGAGGAGCAATCAGTTGGGATGAGAAAAAGACAGGTTGTAGTGGCACTCTCAACTACAGAAGCTGAATACATGGCAACCACTCATGCAAGCAAGGAAGTAGTATGGTTACAAAGATTGTGTTCAGGTCTTGGGTTGGTACAACAAGAAGTGAGATTAGATTGTGACAGTTAGAGTGCAATATTCCTAGCAAAGAACCCAACTTATCATTCGAAGACAAAGAATATTGATGTTCAGTATCACTTTGTGAGAGACATGGTTGAGGAAAAGAAGGTGTTGCTGGAAAAGGTTAACACTTTGAAGAATGTTGCAGAATCATTGACAAATTCTGTGAGCACAGAAAATTTCTCCTAGTGTAGAGTAACAATAGGCATTGTTGCCCTGTATTATTGACTATATAATCCCTTGGGCCCCTGGATGCAAAGAAAACAACAAGTGGGAGAATGTTGTGTATGTGTTATATTCTTTGCATGTGTGTGTGTGGGTGCGTCAGATATGACAACTACGTCTGGCGATCCATCGTACTAGTGCTCTGTTTGTGGCATGTGCACCAGACGCTTTCCTAGGGGGGTCCCAGGGGGGGTAGGTATGCCCCCCCTGGTTACGCGTAGCATTTGGCACCGGGCGTAGCCCGGGGCCAACGGGGTTCAAGGTTTTTTCTATTTTTAGCGGTTTACTAAAAATAATCCCAGTTTTAGGGATTAGGGTTTTGGTATCTACGGAATACCTAAGAACATTGTATATATTGTATAGTGAATGGTGAAATTCGATATAATGAATATAAGAAAGGTTTTCCTGGTTGAGGGTTTCCAGTATAATATCTTTGTGTACTATGTGAATGAGGCATTGATTAAATTATGTTTTGCTTAAGAATCTATATGCATTGTTTTACTTCATAGGTTTAAAACTTACAGTCAGTGCTACTTCACCAAGAAGAGTATTAGTACCAAGATCCCTACCACCCAATATTCAGTTAGGAGGACGTAGTTTGAGATTAAGGATGGTGAATCAGGATAGTAACCTGAGATTCCCCGTGTTACATGGGATGGGTAAAGATGATGAAAAGTAGTATTGGTTCACATTTAAGGTGATATGGGGTCTGTGAAGAAGATAAAAAATGAGGCATCAAATATTGTGTAGTTGGATATCACATTTAGGGACAAAGCCTTGATGTGGTACATGAAGTACAAGGCCATTGCACCTGCAGGACAAATGAGGTCCCTGAAAAAATTCAAGAGAGATCTACTTAAGAAATTCCAAAAGCCTAAGTTAGAATCTCAATATATTACAAAGATTAAGGAGATTAAGCAGAAACTAGGGAAACCATATGGGATTATGACCACTGGTTCAATATTTTCTTGGATAGGATGACGTTCCAACTCATTGATTTGGAGCAGTATTTTTTTCTGATTCTCTGATAATTCCAAACCAAGTTGTATTGATGTCCTTAATGTATGAATCTATGTCAGAATGGGCAAGAGTATTCACTTCCCATAAACTAATTCATAAGGTGTGCACCCTTTAGCAGACCTCTAGATGGTCATGTAGGCCAATAAGGCTTCGAGGAGTCTATCAGCCCAATCCTTTAGGCGTAATCTGACAGTTTTTGTAATGATAGCCTCAAGGATTTTGTTTGTTCCCTCTACTTGTCTGTTTTCTTGTGGATGATATGGTGTTTTTATTATATGCTTGATTTCGTAGTTTTCCATCAAATCTATGAAAAGTCATGATGTCAATTGTATTCCTTTGTCGGTCACTATCTCTTGTGGTATCCCTAAACTTACAAAAATTTCCTCATGGAGAAATTCTACCACTGCTTGTTCGATTGTCGTTGGAAGTGCCTTGGCGTCCATCAATTTTGTGGCATAGTATGTATAGACAAGGATGTAGGAGTGTCGAGAATATGGGGGATGTATTGGTCCCACAAAATCAATGGCCGATTTATCAAAAGGTTTTAACATAATTTGTGGTTGTAGCGGCATTTCATTTGTTTGTATGAGTCTACCCATGTGTTTACAGGTGTCACACCTCTTTACATATTCTTTGGAATCTCTGAAGAGTGTGGGCCAATAATACCCTTGTGAAGTATTTCGTACCCATTTCTTTTATCTCCAAAATGGCCCCCATATGGCCTGTCGTGAAAGGATTTTAGGATTTCATGGACTGTGTCTTCTCATACACACCTTTTGATAATCAAATTAGGTCCAACATAGAAAATGTAGCCATCAATCCATGAGAATATTTCACTTTTCCTTACTATACTTTGTCCTTACTTAGGGGCCAGGTGATGTAGAATTTTACTTGCTACCAAAATGTTAGCAATATCTGCAAAACAAGGTGAGTTAGTAGATATTGTAAAGACATGTTCATCTGGAAAATGGTCATCTACTAGAGGTTTCAGACTTGTTTCTTTGAATTTGGAGTTGGAAAATGAGTATTACCTTTATTTTCCTAGGATCGACTTGAATAACATTGGTCCAAATGCGATGTCCAAGCACAATGCCGCCAGTTTCCATCAAAAACAATTTCTCATTACTTAGGGTGACATTTGACTCCTTGCACCTAATTAATGTATTTTCCAGATTGGCTAATGCTTCATCGAATTCATCCCCTTTTTTTTTAAAATCTTCCATATATATTTCTACACAGTCATGAACGAGATCAAAAAATATACCTATAACAACTCACTGAAAGGTGTTAGGGGCGTTGCATAATCCAAATGGTAGAACACGATATGTGAATGTCCCCCAAGTACAAGTGAACATTTTTTTCTCTTGGTCTTTAAGGGTGATTTGAATCTTGTTGTATCCATTGAAGCCATAAAGGAAAGAAAAATATTTCTTCCCTGTGAGTGTGTCTAGAACCTGGTCGATAAACAATAATGTGAAGTGATCCTTATGTGTTTCTTTATTCAATTCTCGATAAAATACAAAAATTGTCCATTTACCATTTTTCTTTGGTACAATTACAAGAGGGGAGACCCATTGGCTATCAGAAATAGGATATATGAAATTAGTCGTAAGCAATTTTTGTAGCTCTTCCTTGACTATGTATTTCATTGACAAGTTCATCTGGTGCTGAGGTTGATGAATGGGTCGGAGTCCTTCCTTGATATATATATGATGTGTATCTAGGTCTGGGTGGATCCCCTTCATGTCATAGTAATCCTAGGAGAAGGCATCAATGTGCTTATGCAGTACCCAAACCAGTTTCTCTTTTTGAAATTCGGATAGTCCTTGCTTGATTTTGAAGGTTTTCCATGGGCTAATTTCTATGGTTTCTATGAGGGATCCTTGGTATTTTTCTTGTACGGGTTCGTGTTCGATAAGTGATATGCTTATGGAGGCTAAAGAAAGTTGATTTTTTGGTTTCATGATATGGTCAATAAGATATGTGCTTCCTGAAGAAGAAGAGGAGGCTATAAAATCATTGATTTCATCACCCTTTGTTTTATATCTTATGGCTAGATATTGATCTATGGATAGGACTTGATGGGATTGCTCTTATTTATCACTTTCTTCTCCATCAACCCAAAGTGGTGTTTCTAAGTAGAGGCTAGGTTTGGCAAGAGGGTAAAGGGTTAATTGTTTGGTGGAATTCCCATGGGAAATAGTCATGTTGCCTAACCGATAACCAATATAAGCATCGGTAGTGGCCAACCATTTCCATCCCAGGATTAGAGGGTACCTGTTGAGCACTCAACATACCCTAAAAATCCTATGTCAAATTTTACTTTTTGGGTACCACTTGATCTTTTGCACTGTCTAATTCGACTTCATTGTGAAAAATGTTGTCTTTGCTTATCATCGTGACTCTCATTAAGTCTTTCAAAGTTTGCTTGAATATATGAAAAATCATGACTTAAAAGGATTAACTTTTAAATAAAGAATCAACAACCAAAACATTTCACCCGATGTGCCTGAATTCGGCATCGGAATGAATTAAAAGATGAATGAAAATCACTCGAAAAACCGCAATCACCGAACGTCGATCTTCACCAGCATCGGCAAAAGAAAGTTTCCTTCCGCGATAAGTATCACACAAGTATATCACCAATAATCGATCCCCTTCTTCATCGGTAAAAGGTGAAGAGAATAAATGTTAATGAAGAAAGAAATGATATTGTTGATAGTCAATACCCGATGCGCTTAGCAAAATTGGAGAAGACTAAATCACGATGAACATTCGGACCACGCTAAAGTTTTTCTCCGATCGTCGACTTCCGAAATGTTTCGACATCAAGAGTTTTGAGGACACCAAAGGAAACTACATGATAGGTTTATCCCTGAATGTTGATCCCTGATACCTTTTCAGCATCAACAATCCCAGGTTTAGCTTAGAGCACACGACTTGAATAAATTCTTGACTCCGACTAATACTCATGAGTTAAGTCACCGGCTTCCATTGCCACATGTCCCAAACCAGTTTTTCCACGTCAACACCGTACGATGAAATCAATCGATGTCAGAGGTTTTTCATAGAAGAGCATCAACGAAAACACCCGTAACACATTATCGACCCCCAATCCACCCACTAGGAAAGATACGCGATGGGGCATTTTAGCGCTAGATATGTTTAGATTCAGAGAATTTAAGGGACTAATTAATTTCAAATATCACATTAGTTGTTGCTTCATGTGCAAATCAAAAGGCCATTTGAAATTACTGAAAGAACACACCACTCTCTACGCCTCTGCTGTCAACCCACGATGAATTAAATTGCAGAGATTCGGTGGTATATTTGGTTGAATTTCACTCGTCACTTGAATTAATTGGTTGATACAACCGGTAAGTTCTTCCCCGTTAAATCCTCTTGAGTCATTCTAAACGAGATCATTCTATGCGCAAAGGAGTTTCAGAGAATATAGAGGAATGAGACGAGAAATTCAAAATCTTTAGAGACACTGTGAGTATCAAATTACAAAGTTTAGTGAGCGTTACAGGTATGTACCAGTTTGTATTTTCTATGTTTTCACTTCATATATACATTTTTATCCAATGGCACTCTGTACGCCATCCTTAATTGATTGTTTCGATTGCAGGAACAATGCCTCCAAGAAAACCAACCACCAGGCGATCTTTGAGAGTGCCAAAGATAAAGGAACCAGAGGTGGGAGAAATCTCTTCCCCAGTGGTCACAAAATAATTAGAATTTTTCCCAAGGCCAGATCCAGTCATCACGACATCTACCAAGAAGGTGTTCACACAACCTCCAGCCTTTGGAAACACAGAGGCGAACACAGGGGGCAAGGCGGTACTCCCACACTGGGGTAACTCTTTAAGAAAATCATCCAAGAAGAATTCCCAGAATGTATCCCGCACAGCGACCCCGACATGAGAAAGCTCGACGATGAAGTTTTTCCAAATATCCAACAATCGTACCTGCACATGGTAGCAAGAAGAACCCCAATGTTTCCTTGTATAGAAATGATGCAATGGTTCAATGACCACACAGACACATAGAAGTTCTTGATCAACGATGAAAATGGTGAGTGTGTTGGGGTTTTCCTTTCGGTAGAGGTGCATAATTATTACAAGCTCAGAGACCCGAAAGAGCGACTGAACATCGATTTCATCATCAACTTTTATGAGCGCCACGACACTAGTCGAGTGATGTATTTTTGGTGGAGAGACGATAAAAATTACACCAATCGGACCTCCGACTGGTACCAAACGAACAACTTAAGGGAGTTGTATATCTATCTAATGGCCCTCGTCTGCTGGTTGTATGGGAAGAAAGATTGTTCTAGGTTTTCACAGGCTTGGATGCCTATAACTTACACTGTAGCCATTTCTGGGAGAGGTTTTAACTTGGGTTCCATCATTTTAAAGAAGCTCAGCATTTTCATTCAACGGGCTCAAATGCTGAAGGAAGGAGAGACTCCATCCTTCTACATGGCTTCTTATTTATTAGACGCCATTTGCGCCAGAAATGTCTTTGCCGGAATGAATTTGAGTTGGCACGTCTCAGAACTCCTGGTCCATGTATATTTCAACGTCTTATGGGAAAACATGCACAAAAAATCCTATTCCCTCATCTACGATAAATTCATCGCTCATATTCATTTTATTCTTTTCAAGAAAGAGCGTTCAAGGCTATCAGTTGCAGAAAAAAAGGTGATATAAAAGGTTGACCACTGGTATCTGGACGAGCGTGATACCTACATTAAGGTATTCGAGGCCACTGGAGCACCTCACCTCCTACATGTGCATGTTCCTGATCGACTAGTAGTAGGGGATACATGCTACCAAACTATTCTACAAGGTTACAACGATACCCTGGTGAAAGATAAGAAGTAGGCATGTATACCTTATGGATTCCATATAGGTTTCTATATGATAAAATACACTACCCAAGCTAATCAAGAAGGACCGAGTCAATTAGAATTGTGATTCTAGACCGGTCATTTCTGCAAACATGACCCAAAAGGTCTAGTCCTGAAACATGCATCTCAAGTGTCATCCTGTTGGCCATACGCCCACAACAAATTTGAAGACGAGGTATTCATAAAAAATGCTCAGGATTGGGATGAATTTGTGGCAAGGATGGCTGACCCAAAAATGACTAGGTTCAGAGCCATGAGCCTGGATGAACAAACATAAATATTATAACAATCAAGTCAAGAGGCCCTCAGAGTGAGAGAAGAAATGATAACAGTCGAGGCAGCAAAAACTCCCCTGGTAGCCCCAACTCAAGAAAGAGGTTCCCTTATGACACAAGATGTGCAGGAAAAGGGATTGTCCATGTTAGAATAGGTGCATCAAGTGATTGATCGGCTGTGATATGGTCCAGACATCTCATAAATGACAGGATCCCCTGCTGATAACCTAGAAGGAATCCAAGTGGGTCCAATCGGACCTAAATTCATAGACCTTGATGGAATTACTGGGTTAGACGACCAAGAATTAACAATGCCACCGGCCGGATCGTTGACAGGTGTTTCAGCTCAGATAGAGACCGTCGAAGCATCGCAGAGGGCTAGTGCATCAAACCCCTTAAGAGAGATGATAAAGATATATGACGATGATGAAATCCTAGAGGTATCTCTTAGGACCCTTGTGCATATAAAAGAAGAAAAGGGACCTGAGAAGACATCTTCTCCTATTCTTGATGTCTAAATCCAAGAGGTCCCATGGAAAGAAAAGGAAGTCGAGAGTGTCCTAGACACTAAGCTACATGATGCGCCAGAGACCCAAGCAGACAGTCCGAAGGACGAGCTAGAGTTAGACAAGCCAAAGGAAGGAACCTTGTGGAAGAAAATCGACATCTTAATGGTCGATGAACAAGTAAGTACTGCGTTTATCACCGACACCTCTATTTCAATTGGTACTCAAACCCCCGATGAGCAACAGACAGAAGACGAGCCTTCGGAGCACAACGAGGAAGTTCAAGAACCCAATATTGAACAAGTATATACTACCGGAAGTATAGGAAATACACTCACCTAGGGAGAGAAGCAAATCCCTGAACCTGTGGACGAAGTAGCCGACATACATGCCATAGATTATGATAGGAAAAGGAAGGTTATCATCCAGAGGAACACCAAGAAGTGGAGGATCACTTTAGATTGCTCCATTCTCATCACTACAGAGTAATATCTTATCAACACAGAACATGCTAAGACATCTAAAATCAATGGCACGGGGATGGAAATCACATATGCCACCCTGGACAGAGCTAAAATAGATGAAAAGGAACCGGTCTTCACCCTGAAGGAACTAGAACATCTGCGCCACTTGGCTAAGTACTATCAGGACACCACACTGGTCGCGGTGTACCTAAGGAGCGAATTCAAGCAGGCCTTTAGAAATTTCACAAACAAGCTTCACCTATTGACTGCAAGGATAGACGAGCTCCAGGAAGACACCCTCATGGCACTTGTGACATACAAAGATATGGATCAGTGGTACGAGAAAGAGCAGCAAGCCATAGAGAGAATCAACTACATTGGTGCAGTCCAATAGGGTCTAGATAAAGAAGAACACAACATTTGGGTGTTGAACAAAAGAAGTCTTGATCGCATAAGGAAATCGGCTGAGTATTGGGCAAAAATGACTCAGGAACCTCACCGATAAATCTAAGGGAAATCGGCCAGGTGAAAGAAAAATTGGATCAAGATCAATTGGGTGATGAAATACATGAGAGTCCCTGAGTTTGGCACACCCAATGACTTCGTCAACTTGTGAGACATAGTCAAATCTCACATCGAGCAAGATTCATCATGGGTCGAAGAACTAGAAAAGGTGAGAGACACAACGCTAGGTCAGGTGCAATAGTTTATGGAATAGTCGATCAAAGCTTGGTCTATGTTGCAATAGTTAAGCGCCAGTCTTGTAGAGTATCAGGCACATGCGATAGAGATAAGAGATATTTACACGGCCCCGATGGAACAACACAGATTCCCATATGCCCACACTTGCGAAGAGTTGTTCATCAAGTGGTCGGAGTACGAGAAGAATCACCCTTTTAAGTGATATCATGAGATGACTCACAGAAAAATCATAGGAGAGAATGCCATGTGGCGAATTTTGTTTTTCTTATCTGCACATTAGTCGTTATTTTTAGTTAATTTTATGTTATAAATAGGAGCATCGACTGATGAGTCAAAGGTGGATGGTTGTTGCAAGAAACTCTCATTTCTAGTTTTGTTAAGAATTATTTTGGAGTTTCCTTTAATTGAGAAGTCCTTCTGGACCAGAGACAAGTTTATGTTTTCATCAAATGCATGTATGATTGGATGTGGAGAAGAACTATTTCCTATTCTGTCTCATGAATGGATGCAGTAACGAGTAAGAGATATTAAATCTATTCATAAGTTATCTGATGCAATGTTTTACAGTTCTTTCTTTAATGATGAAAATGAATCTTTTTGTTATTATGTGATTGATGAATAGAGTTGAGTAAATTATTTTACTTTCCATTGTTTATCACATGCATGTTTTCTTATGATAATTTTTATCTCAGTTAGTAATTGGACTATTCACATGGTTGACATATTAGTACTAGGCCTGTGATAGACGATCATTGTCTGCATGCTATGGTCTAAGGGTTATCCCAAGCCCAACCTCTTCTCCATTAGTTAAATTTTGTTCCCATTTGTTGCCTAGTTGGTTTATACCGGCTTTCCATCTTATAACAGTCCCACCTAAGAAAAAATACACAAAAGAGAGAATGTTTGAACTAAAGGAGAGGCCTTCACAAGAAAACGTAAATCCCATCAATTAATTGGCTAGATCGCAAGATCTGGAGAACCATTCCACTATTAAATGCTGCAGAGTCTAATTGGGCCTTGGTGGTAGGTTTGGTTCCTACTGTTGGATTAAAGGGATTTAGGACCCATCAACAATACCCATCCAGGTAGGTTTTAGGTTGTAGGACCATGAAGTCCGTGGGATATTCCCATGAATCCACAAAGATCACTACATCTCCTAAAATACCTTCTGGTTTAATGGTGGATCTATCAATGAGTTGAAGTATAGTGGTGGTTTCCCTAAGGCTTGTAAGTCTTAAGTCTTGCATGGTCTCATGCATGATAACATTGATGACGACCCCTAATTCAATTAGTGTGTTACTGATAAGTGTATTATTGATTTTCACATTAACGATTGGACTGTCAGGGTCAAAATACTTAGTGGTGAGAACTTCCCCCATCATTAGTTTTGATAATTGTTAGGGAACTAACTTACCTAACCCCTCACATAGTGATCCAGAATATATTTGCAGAACAAAATGAATACGTATTATTAACAAAATATGCTTAACACAAAATAAAAGATATACAGTAAAATTGGTTTCTATTCAATAAGGAAATAAGATGAAACTGTAAAATGCAATGGAAACAAGCTTGCTAGAATGGTGGCGGCTTATCTGTGAGAAGAGATGTGATGGTTTTTCTCATTCACAAGAAGATGATTACAATGAGGCTCTGAAGGCCTTCTTACAATAAACGGGAATATCAAAAAACCTAGACATCCAAAAAACCTAACCCTAGGATATGAAGCGCCAAAAGTCACGTGGGCCCCAATTGAGTAAGTTAGTACATCAACTTCCCGGGTTCGTAACTTTTGCATACGATCTTCGTTTTAGGTGCACGATAGCCCATTGGAAAGGTCTATCCGAATATTAGGGTCATTTTAAATGAGAATTTGTTGAAGGCCAATTGTTTCTTCATCTTCAACCTTATAAGAAGACTTCACTAAAATCCCATCACTATCAAAAACTCACACCCAAATTTTATGGTCCTTGTCGTATTCTGAAGAGAGTGGGTCAGTGGCCTACTAGTTAGAGTTTCCCAGTCACTCTAATCTCCACCCTATTTTTCATGTTTCCTTCTTAAAGAAAGTGCTCGACACTTGGTGCTAGACTCAGACCATTCTACCTGAGTTGAGAGCACTTCCTTTGCAGAGGTTCTTTAGGTCCCTTTAGGTGTGTCGTATGCTCAGAAGTGAGGAAAACTATGGACCACTTACTGGGCTCATGAAAGTTCACGACCCACTGTAATGTCCCCAACTAGGATACATATAAATAATATGTTTTTTGTCCATAGTATTGTTTCTCTTTGTGTACTTTTGTCCAAACTTTTTATTAAGGATGTTGGAAACTTCTTACAAACAATTTGCATATGTCTCAAAGTTAGGAATATTTTAAAACATATTTAATGCACTCATTACACAGATAATAGAGAATATAACCATGAAATCTTATTATGCTTTGAAAAAACAAAATCACAACAATACAAATACCTTTATTGGCTATAACAAAAACTACAAAACCCTCATAAACACACAAATCTATTGGCTACAAATAAGTTAAAATATCTACTAACATAGAACAAATCAAGAAACCTGGTAATGATGACAAAATATTCTCAAGGTCGATGTGTCCTCCTTTGGACTGTATAACCTTCAGTGGTGCAGTATTGATCTACTCCTATAACACCAACTGAAAAAATTCAATCGCCCATACCTAAGCATCTTTGCAACTTCAAATCACATAGCTCCTCATGGGACGAGGCTAGAAAAAAAGCAGGTCATCACAAGATGCCCTGTACTAAAATTATGGGGATGATTCCAATGACGGTTTCCTCGAAACTCTTCTGGTACCTGCAAAATATATGAATGGCCTCCTCTGAAAAGTTCTGAAAATTCCATGCGCAACTTTAATATACCTCCAAACTCCCTCTAAGATGATTACAAACAAAAAATGAAACTCAAGTGAAGATCTTGGGTGGATCCTCCTCCATGTCTAACTAGGGTGTATATTGCACGAATGAAACTAAACTACAATGGAAGGGTTTTTCCAAACCCTAACGAAAACCTTGGCTCAAAGAGAACATCAACAAAGATCAATTAATAATGGGGAAGGTGAAGTGTTATCCTTCCTTTATACTTCTCTAAATCCTTCTATATCTTTCTCCTTTTTGACCAAATCAAATATGACCATTATTCTCTCTTAATATTTAATTCAAACATTAAAAGTCACTTTATAATGTAACAACTCCTAGCTAGTGACATTAAATAAACCTACTTGAATCCCTTTTTTCTCCATCGACTATAGCATACGGGTGTCGTATAGGCTACCAAGTCATCACCCCACCATGGTCAATTAGAAGGGGACATTACACCAACTTTGGGATAGAGGTTTTTTCTTATTTACAAAAACAGATCTTCAAAAACATGATATCCCAAAAACTATAGAGAATTGAAGCAACAACCTCTTTTTCAACCCTATTGTAAATAGAGATTGTGAAACTTTCTCGAGTTTCCTCATATGGAATGTTTGGAAAGAAAGGAATAGATGGATTTTTAAATAAAAACTCCTTAATAGTGCCCAAGTTTGGAAAATCATCAGCTCCAATGTGAAGGAGTCCATCACAGTTGCATCTTGGTTGACCCATGACTTAAAGTTGGAAGTGAACGAGGTCCATATCTGATCCGAAAAGATCTTTTAAATACCATGGTTGAGTTCATTAACCATTTAAGAAATTGATGAAAGAGGAAGAATTAATGATGTAACATGGCATCCATAAGAAGATATACATATCTGGAAATAAACACAAGAATCAACAAACCATAACAACAAAATTTGTTAACGGAGTTCGACAAAATCGCCTACGTCTTCGAGCCTTTGTCTCAATGGGTGAGGCTTTCTTATTTTATATTAAAAGCTTCAAAAGTACATCATATAAGTTCCAAATGGATTACAAAATAATATGTTTGTGTTCTTCTAGATCTCAAGAACCCAACACAATTGATGACACTAAAAACGGATGAACGAAGATCCCGAAAATGGCCCACAAAGTTTCTCTCCTCAATGGCTTCCCTACATAAAAATGGCCCACAAAGTTGCTCTCCTCAATGGCTTCCCTACATAAAAATGGCTTGGGATTTACAATTCTTCATCATTTTTCCTGTTATAAACATTCCTAAGGCTGCCAAGAACCTCTAGTTTTTATAGGCTTGAAGTTTGCAACAAACTCCCAACTTCCCCCCAATATTTGGCATCAAAAAGGGCTCCAGATCCTCTAAAAATGGCCTAAATCTCCCAAAACTCATTGAAAATCACTAAAAATCATATAATAAAGTTTCAAAACCCACTTTTGGGCCAAACTAGGACACAAACCCTGATCCTCGGGCTTTTGGTCACATGCACACCCTCCATGTGGCCAAGTGCCATGTGCTTGCCCCTTAATTGTTGGCCCAGGGTCATGTGGCTTGGTCGATGTGGCCACGACCTATATCTCCATGCACTCGTAATGGTTGCTAGGCCCCTGGTTTCTACCACTAGTCGCACACCTTGGTCGGTGGGCTAGCTCGACTGATCGAGCGCTAACCCATAATCTGCACCATAGTATGCAGCCACGGGTCACATGTAACTGACATATGGGTGTGAATGCATCGGGGCTGAAAGCGAAAACGGGGATAAACCATACACATATCCGTGCCAAAGGTTAAGTGAAAGGTATCGTGGTAAAGGTTTTGTGGAACGTGTCGGCGCTGGGGCTAGGCCCCAGCCCTTAACTCTGCCATTCGTTTACACCTTTCACTTCAAATACTTGATTTGAACATAGATTATTAAGCAACAAAGTGGGTGGGCTGGTAGCCCGACCCGGCGAAGACTATCCGCCCGGACTGGAGGTCATGGGTTTGACTCCCATGGAGTCGCATAATATGTTTCCACAACAACCAATGGAGGGGTGCCATGTGGCAGCCCAAGACTGGGCCATGTGGCACCATAAAATTTTCCCACAAATATGCCACGTGTCAACATCCAATTTGCCCACCTATCCACCAATGTGTCTACCCTGTCAGCATGCCAACTCACTTCCATGTCACCTATACAGCCATACTGATTGTATGGTCAGATGCCATGTCAGCACTGTACGGATTGTATAGACTATACAGTTAGAAATTTTTTTCCTGTTTGGCAAAATGAACAGAACGTGATATCTTTCGCATACGGCGTCTGTTTTGAAGCGATTATGAGCACTTTGATTTTGAGGCCTTCCTAGACCCATTTTCATTCCTGGTTCCATTCTGGATCACTCCTCCCCACTAAGACCTTTTTGTCCTCTAAAAGGATATTAACCACTCATCAAGTGCGGGATAGGCCACCCCACTTGTTCTTTGTCTTTAAACTCTTTCATGTGCACCTGTCTCATCAAGATCAACTGTCAAACAACCATGATAACTGACAACATATTGTTAGCCACTTGTATTCTTTCACATCTTACTGAAGCCACTATCACCCATGTTGACAACATTACTAATGATAACATCATAAATATGACTGCAAATGAGCTAATATGTTTGTAATACTTGCACGACATTAGCTTATCTTGAAGCAAATTATGATTGAACTTCCATTCTACAATCATCACATGTTCTTTCTTAAGATCAATTTCTTGATTTGGGACAATTATAGGTGTGTTTCTTGCAAGAGCTTCCTTCCTTAATTGTTCCATTGTTTGAAGAGATTGATTTTCTTTAAAATTATGAGCATGTACAACATATTATTTGAATGCTTTGATTAAGTGATATTGATTATGTTCCCTGTAGAAGATTGCTTTGGATTATATAAATAAGGATTTCCTAAGACCATTCCACATTCATTGAGTGGCACCACATCACATGTTACGTCATCCACAAACTTAGATGAAATTGCAAACTTTAATGTGCATTAATTTTTTATGTGCAATTTATGGTTGTTGCTTATCCATTTAAGTGAGTAAGGATTATGATGCATCTGAGTGTTTAATCCTCATTGTTTAACCACTTCCTCTGAAATCAAGTTAGATTTAGATCCACTATCTATCAATGTGTCAACCTTAGTATGCCTCATAATGATCCTTATGTGAAACAATTTACTTTTAGAATCGTATCTATCACCAAGTTTACCTGTCAAGCCAACCGCTGATATTTTAGATTCATCTCTCGAATCTGATCCCCAGTATGTTGGTCGTGATGCTGCTACAACTATTTTCCTCCCTCTCCTCTCTTTGAACCACTTCAGTCTCTTCTCAAGATGTAATTACCAGCAATGGTCATCATCATGCCCTTCTTTCTTGCAATGCTTGCAAGAGAGCTTCTCTTCCTTTCTGGCCATTGAATTTTCCTTCTTGCCATTCCACTTCCTTTTGTCCTCTTTTCTTGAAGACGATTCCCCTGATACACCAACTCATGTTTTCCCTGCCTCAATGTGTGTTTCTTGAACATAAACCTCATAAATATTAGTAGGTCCAAACATAAATACAATGTTATGAATATGTGCAGGTAAACCTCCTATATATTTCATAAGATTTTATTTGGTATGTAATGGAATGTCTAACATTAATGTCATCTTACAAAATTCATCTGTATATTCTTGCACTATTTGTCTCTTTCTTAGTTTAATACCTTGCCATTCAATTAAAGCCTTCTCTTTATAACCCAAAGGATAAAATTTATTTCTAAGTGTAGAAACAAAAACTTGCCATGATGGACATACATTACCCACTTGTTGCGCGTCATTTTGCAACTTGCTTTGCCACCAGATGAGTGTTGTGCCTGCAAGTCAAAGCGACGCCAATTTGATTTGAGTGGCCTCATCCTTAATTTGTTGCACACTGCAATAAACTTCCATCTGTCTGACCCAATTATCAATCCTCTCTACATTGACTTCACCATCATACATGGGTAATTCAAACTTCACATCAAGTTTAAGTAAAGACATATCATGTTTTTGTTTATGGGAATTTTTTCTTAAGGTGGACTTGGAACTTGTACTTGAAGAAGAAGAAGAAGTTGATGGGGAAGAAGGAGGTGAAGGAGGAGTTTTAGGAGGATCCTCTCCTTCTTCACTTTTGACCTTTGAAGATTCACCTACAATTGGTCTCTTCTGATCCAAGTAATCGTCAAATAAAACCTTCACCATCTTCGACATGGCGAAGAATTTTTTTCGAAACTCTTTCTCCTCATGAGAAAGTCCCTCTTCCGATGCCATCTTCTCACTTTGAGAATTTCTCTTTCTCGATCCAATCTCAGGATTCTCTTCAACAAGCTCACCTTCACCATGATTCAGCCTTTCCCTGGTAATCATGCAAACTCAAAAACCAACCGTCAACCTGCTCTAATACCACTTGATCCGAAAAGATCGTTTAAAGACTATGGTTGAGTTTTAAAACATGAGTTCATTAACCATTTAAGAAATTGATGAAAGAGGAATAATTAATTATGTAACATGATAGCCATAAGAATATATACAGATCTGGAAATAAGCACAAGAATCAACAAACCATAACAACAAAAGTTGTTTATGGAGTTTGTCAAAATTGCCTACGTCTCTGGGCCTTTGTCTGAGTGGGTGAGGCTTTCTTATTTTGTCCTCAAAGCTTCAAAAGTACATCATAAAAGTTCCAAATGGATTAAAAACTGATGTAGGTTTTTTCTTCTAGATATCAAGAACCCAACACAACTGACCGCACTGAAAACGGATGAACGAAGCTCCCAAAAATGGCCCGCAAAGTTGCTCTCCTCAATGGCTTCCCTGCATATAAATGGCTTTGGCTTTACAATTATTCAACATTTTTCCTGTTCTAAACCTCCCTAAGGCTGCCAAGAACCTCTGGTTTATATAGGCTTGAATTTGGCAATAAAATCTCAACTTCCCCCCAAGATCTGGCCTCAAAAAGGGCTCTAGATCCTCCAAAAATGGCCAAAATCTCCCAAAACTGGCTAAAAAATCACTAAAGTTTCAAAACCCACTTTTGGGCCAAAATAGGGTGCAACCCCCGATCCTCAGGTTCTTGGTCACATGCGTACCCTCCATGTGGCCAAGCACCATGCGCTGGCCCCTGGTCATGTGGCTTGGCCCATGTGGCCACGACCTATATCTCCACGTGCTTGTAATGGTTGTTAGGCCCCTGGTTTCTAGCACTGGTCATGCACCTTGGTCGGTTGGCTACCCCGGTCGACCGGGCACTAACCCCACAATCCGTGCCATAGTATGCAGCCACAAGTCACATGTAATGGGCATATGGGTGTGAATGCGATGAGGTTGAAAGTGAAAACAGGGATAAACCATACACATATCCACGTCAAAGGTTAAGTGAAAGGTCTCATGGTAAAGGTTTTATGGAACGTACCGGGGGGTTGGGGCTAGGCCTCAGCGCTTAACTCCGCCATCCTCTTACACCCTTCACTTAAAATATTTGTTTTGAACATAGAGTATTAAGAAACAAAGTGGGCAGGTTGGTAGCCCGTCCCTGCCAAGACTATCCGCCTGGACCAGAGGTCACGGTTTTGACTCCCATGGAGTCGCATACTATTTTTCCACAACAACCAACGGAGGGGTGCTATGTGGCAGCCCAAGACCGGGTCACGTGGCACCATAACATTTGCCCACAAATATGGCACATGTCAACATCTAATTTGCCCACCTGTCTACCAGCGTGTCTGCCCTGTCAGCATGCCAAGTCACTGCCACATCACCTGTATGGCCATATGGATTGTACGGTCAGTTGTCATGTCATCACTATATGGATTGTACG
>JASDQU010241406.1:435-52928 GCA_032191745.1 Picea mariana
TTTCAGAGAATACATTGAGTAACATTATCTATAGGATCAGAGTACTCCAAGAATTGAATAATTTCAAAAATTGAAGAAGTCTCAGAAAGCATTATCAGGTTCTATGTGATGATTGGTTGATGGTGATGATTTAATGTAAAGTTTTATTATCTCTCATATATTCTTGGGTGGAAGGAAGGGGAAAGGATAGAGAGTTCAAATATCTCTTGATATTGGAGGATTGTATCTTCCTCTTGGAATTTTATCCCTCCCTTTACATTTGGAAGATGTAGCTACCTTTTGAAGTCATTACTTCCCTTGAACAAAAACTATTGATTATTTCTCATATATTCTGCATGGTGTATTGTGGTGTATTGGTGTAACTCTTATACTATTGTTCATTGCTCATTGGATATAATTGAATGGTTTAAGTATAATTTGAAAAAGGTTTTTGAATTGTACTGGATACTGATTCACCCCCCTCTCAGTATCAACAGCAGGTTCAAGCACTAAGCACATTCACATAGTCCAGATCTAGCATCCATATTCATTATAAGCACAAAGCATAAACATATCTATCAAATTACTTAGAAAGTATCACATCAATACATCACACGAGGTAGACCAACACAGCATATACGTGGTTCACCCCCACCCTAGGGCTATGTCAACCAACTCTTCTCTTATTTATTATCTTCAGTCAAGCTTCTTACAGGCACAAAGCATCCAAGTCCTACTCTGTAGAGGACATGAGATCTGTACACCTCGCTAGATCCTCCTTCCTTGTGTTACAGCACAAAGCCTTCCACGATCTATTACAACCACTTGCACTTAGCTCTACAAGTCTCTCATAGTATGCACAAAGTATCTACAAACCATACTTGCACTTAGCACAACATCACCTAAATGCATTCTCTCCTTACATTGCCTAGACATCTATTTATACATTACAAAAGTGGGCCTAAACATGGGTAAACCCATGGGCTGACAACCCATACCCTTTACATAATCCCAAAACCCAAAAAGGACCCAAAAAGGGGTTGAGATCCCACAATATCTGCTTTATCTTGTGCTCCATCTTTGACAGGCTGTCGAAGTCCCAAAAATAGGTCAAACATGACCAAGAACTTTCAAAACTTGGTCAAGGGCCAGCATGCCCCCAACACTCACCTATGACTCATCCCGAGTCACTCTGGTCTGGGTAGCTCTACTTCAAAATCCTCGAGCTTCGCTTGAGATGTTTGGACTTGTTTTTGTGCCACAACCTCCTATTCAACGAACTCTTACATGATTGCATTGTTGACAGGTCCCTCTAGGCATTGTTCTGCTGCAGTGACAACCTAGTCCAGTTCTGCTCCTCGACCTTCTACTTCTATGAAAAATTGGTAAGGGTTATCTTGTATAGGTTGGAGCCTCTAAGTTACTTCCATAACTCTACTCTAGATAGTGTGTATTTTTTGTTGGGCAGTGTGATGCTCTTGCAATCTCTTCATTCTTTCCATAGCTGACAGGGCCTTCAACTACACTTGTAGTGTCTCTGCATGATGCTTCGCTTCCTGGAGCTGTGACTCCAGTGCTTATAATTATGGGTTCTCAGTGAGTTTCTCATACGTCTGGGCACTGTGATTACTCAACTTCTTGCATTCCATGGCAAGGGCCTTTAGTCTCTCAACTGTGCTTCGGGCAGTGGCTTCTCTTTGATCCCTTACATCTTGCGGAGTCTCGGGCACTATGTGGAGCTCTAAGTCTGCTATGCGTTGTTGGAGTTGTTGGATAACTTTTGCGAGCTGGTCTATTTGGTTTTTGACTTGGTCCTCTGCCTTTATTTCTATGACTTTCATAGAGAGAAGTCTTATGCTGACTGCTTCTTTCACTTCTAGTTTCTCTGCGAGCAACTGCTCTTTTCCTTGCTGCAGTTGTGCTTTTTCTTCGTCGAACTTCTCTTGGAGAACAATCTTTTCCTGTTCTGCAGTGTTGTATTTTTCTATGAGTATGCCTTGTACTTGCTTCAAGGCCTGGGTGGCTTGTTCAGCATCTTCTTGTGCTCATCGAAGGCAATCTTTGACTATATCAACTAATCTGTGGAGTTGGGTTGCCTCATCTCCCAACTCAAGTTCCCTGAATGGTAGGGGCACAGTGGAGACTATGCGACTAGACTGAAGTGCTTGTTATACCCCTCAGAGTTCAGTCTCAATTCTATCATACATTTTCTCCTGCTTGGCTTCTTGTTTCTCAGCTATTTCCAGTGAAGCATTATTCAAGGCTACTATGATGAAGTCAAAATCATCAGAGGTGAGGACAGTATGCATCTTGGTCATGGTGCCTTTTGATTTATTCCAGGAAGAAGGTTTTGGGGGAGAAACCTTCCTCTTTTTCAAGGGATCAGTCTCATCTCTGGGCAGTTTTACTTCACCTTTATTTTGTTCACCATCACCCCCTCACTCTGGTGATATGGAAGTAGTATTCACTGATGTACTTCTTAAATCTTGGGCTTCTTCAGTCTTCTTTGTCCTGCTAGGTTCGAGTGAATCATGCGCAGTTTCTGGGCTATCAAGGTCAAATATCTCAGCAGGGTCTGCTAAAATAAGGAGGTCTGCCAACCAGTCCTTAGTGTTCTCCTCTAGGTCCTCTTCCGTCATCTTGTAGTATGACTGAATCTATTTCTTATGTTCATCGGCTCACGTTGTAATGTAAATGAAATGTCGATATGTGTCAAACTTCATTAGGGGGCGGAACCGGTGTAGAGTGTTCGAAGTTATGCGAGGCTCGGATTCTATGGCTCTCTTCAGCTAAAGGTAATAAGTATGAAAAACAATGTTCGACAACCATTGTTTTTCTTTTATCACTCGAATACCAGAGTGTAGCGAACTTCATGGCTAGTGGCTCAAATGGATCGATATAGGGGAAGGTCACACCTTTCGGCATCTCCCAGGAAATAAAGGCAATAAGGATCAAGAGCCAGCTAAAGTGAAATTCATAGTCTTGATCTTGTGCTTCGCGGAAATCTAGCTCGAGATTATTTACTAGGTACTTCGCCCAGTTCATCTACAGGCCTTCCGCGCACTTCCCTGCGAGGTCAAAGACAAATCCAGTGAATTGTGTAGGTTGGTTATTCCTTACTAAATTTCCTACAATTAACTGACAGGCGAGGCACACTGCACCATTCTAGATGGAGGCTACCTTGTAGCCTCTTGTTCCCTTCTCAACATTTCCATAGGTGTCCTTGATCTCCTGTGCTTGTGCGTGGTCCATGGCTTTTTCGGGATAGAAATCCTGTGGATCAAGTCCTTGCATACTAAGTCCTTTGATCTAATGGATCAATGTCAGAGCAACTGTGATATGGCGGTTTAGCCACAAGTAGACACCATGGTAGCATGAAAGTAGCAGTTTGACACAGGCATTGACTTCATGGTGTCTACCGAAGTGTGGAATATTCATGACATTTAGCAGGGTGTACTGCATGAGGTTCATCGTCCATGACTGGGGGATTATCTTTCAATTCTTCCCCTTTGTCTTGGTTAGGTACTTGTATGTGGTGAGCATGTTATATACTTTTTAGTCTCTGAGGTTGAATTCGATGAACTTCAATGTTGCAATATTGTCCTGGTCTTCCCGAACCAGGCATATCCCCTTCGAGAGGTACACAGTAACCAAGGTGTACTCAAAATATCTGGGTACGCTATCACAATTCACTGTGCTGGTCAAAGGTGAAATATAGGTGGCCAATATGGTCAGTATCATCTTTTAATTTTCTAGGTCATCCCTATGCTTGATTCTATTTTCTTCTGAAGGCCGATATGGTTTGGCTCCATGAGCAGTTGATGGAGATGCTTGCACTCCTCTCACCGATGATGCTTGTACCCCTATAGAAATTAATCTTTTAGACATGAATCTCTCAGTCATGAGGTCGATGATTACTTCCATCACTGATTCTTCGATTATGTTAAGTTCTTTGGACATGTACGCTCAGGATTGGAAATCTCAAGTTCAAGAGAAACCTAGTTACTGCAACGGAATAGATGATAATAATGCGAAGATCACCGTGTAAAATCAACTTAGTCTGCGGGCTCATATTCTCGGATAGAAAAAGTGTTCTCAGTGCATGGCGTGATGGGATAAATAAGTAACTCGGTAAGGGATCTCTTGCAATGGGTATGGAGCCTTCATCAACTCTATTTTGTCCATTATGGCACGATCCAACAGTCTAGTGGTGAACGATAAATTCCTTTCTATCCGTTCAAAGCATTGGTTTAACAATTATAATGTACCCAATGGTTGTATTGCTTCACCACGATGAAGTGCCATGTGTCTTTGTTCTGATATCCTGTGGAAGTTCCAATTTTGCAAATTTTCCTTCTGCGAAGTTTCCTCCGGGACTTTCTATAACTTAGCTCTCTTCTTACTTATATTTCTGGCCTTCTTTCCAGTGAGCTTCATCTCGGTATTCCATTTTCCATTCTGATTCTTATCTTCTTTTGACATAGTTACTTCGCGCTGTTGAGATTCTTTCCTAGGATTCAAGGGTAGTATTTCTTCTTTATCTAGGATAGGTACTTCAATATTCTGTGGCTCTTCTAATGTTCTTTCAACTTTGATATCCAAGTCTCTGGTGTTAAATAGCTGTGATCTGTTCTCCTGTTCTTTAATCAAGTGTGTGATCCTTCTAGTTATGAAATATTTTAACTCTTGCTTCTTCTGCTCCAAAACCTCTTCTTCCTTCCTTCTGGCCTGATCTATTTCAATCCAAGGATTTCCTAGTAACATAGAAAATGGTGCCCTGCCCTTAGTAAATTTAAATTTTTCAAAATATTCCTCTGTCGAAGTTCCATTGGCATTCATAGATATCTGGGTAAGCTTTCCACATAGGGTTATCAGTTTTCCTCTGAATAATCCTATTCCTCCCAATGAAGGAATCAGAGCAGGCTTCCCTAAAATTTCCCAAGTTCTTTCTGTCATAATATTCACTTGTGTTTCCTCATCCAGAACACAATCAATGTCAAAGTCTCATATTCTTTCTTCTATGTATTCTTTGTCTTTGAAGATCTCTGATAATCTGACATGTCGGTGGTCATTCAGGGTTTCTTTCATCTATAGCAATACTTTCTCGGATTCTTCCTAGGTCTCTACCATAATCTTAGTTTCTAGATCTGCCTTAGGATTTTCTTGTCTCATGTTCATTCCTTCAAGCTTAGAAATCATTCTAGAGAAATCCAACACTTCATGGTCCATAGCTTTACAACAAAGACAACTAGGTCTTCTCCCAGGGCATTCCTTAGCAATATGTCCTGGTTTTCTGCAACTATAATAGAGGGTTAATCCTCTCTTTATTTTAAATGATCCCCAACTCTTCCTTTACTACGGACTAGGATCGTAGTAGTTAACCTACAAAAAATTATTTCTAGGATCCTGCATCCATTTGTTAGTCCAAACATTCTTTCTATGCATAGGTATAACATATCTTTCACTATTCTTACCATATCTATTCATATCAAACCTTCTTTCATCTAGAAGTTCCGTAGTTTTCAAGCTAGGACAGACCCTATCAATCATACCTAGATCCATACTATTGAAAAAAAAAAATCCACTTATCTTACTCCTACAAAGCACAAAGATTTGAGATCTAGAACTTTTCACTATTCTTACCTTTATCAGAGCATAGAGCTTCTAGATCTTACCTCTTTTCTTCAAATCTGACCTCTTTTCTTGGCACATAACTTCATAGGTTGAGAAAAATAATGTGCACTAGGGAAATAGAGCTATGCATGGGGATTCAACAGTTTTAGTTCGGATCTTTGCACAAATATTCTTCTTCCTCAGTTCCCAGCAATCACAGTTTCAGTCTCGACAATGAAACCATTTGTTGGCATAGGGGCAGACCCAGGGTTCAACTCTAAAACAACGCACCAACAAAACCATAACTACCAGCCCTTTCAACAACACCTGTGAAGAAGATGAAGTCTCACACGAGGTAGAGGTAGGGGTGGTTGCAGGACTCCAATATCTACAACTTTAGCTGGGACACAAATCTGTGATTGTAATACTTAACAGAGAACTTAGCACCAAAAGTTCATCAATATTTAACCAAAATCTACTCCACAGATAAAACAAATCATCACAACACTTATTCAGATCTAATGTGTCTAAGAACTTGGCATAAATAGATAGATTATATCTAGCAGGTTCAAGCACTAAGAACATTCACATAGTCCAGATCTAGAATCCATATTCATTATAAGCACAAAGCATAAACAGATCTATCAAAGAACTTAGCAAGTAACACATAAACACATCAATACACATCATTACATCACACAAGGTAGAGAAACACAACATATACATGGTCCACCCCCACCCTAGGGCTACGTCCACCAACTCTTCTCTTCTTTATTATCTTCAGTCAAGCTTCTTACAGGAACAGAGCATCTAAGTCCCACTCCACAGAGGATAGGAGATATGTGCACCTCGCTAGATCCTCCTTCCTTGCGTTACAACACAAAGCCTTCCATAATATGTTACAACCACTTGCACTTAGCTCTGCAAGTCTCTCACAGTATGCACAAAGCATCTACAAACCATACTTGCACTTAGCACAACATCACCTAGATGAAATCTCTCCTTACATCACCTAGACATCTATTTATACATTATAAAAGTGGGCCTAAACATGGGTAAACCCATGAGCCAACATCCCATACCCTTTACATAATCCCAAAACCCAAAAAGGATGCAAAAAGGGGCTGAGATCCTGCGATCTCTGCTTCGTCTTGCGCTCCATCTTCAATAACCTTTCGAAGTCCCAAAAATAGGTCAAACATGACCAAGAACCCTCAAAACTTGGTCAAGGGACAACACCTTTCATTCTATTTTTTATGATATGTAACCATACTTGATAACCGACTTTAAACTGATGATCTACCCGATGTTTTTCATGCCTTACCTTATACTTGGCTTGTATCTTCTCCAATTGTTCCTATACTGCTTGATGTACCTGTTGAATCTTTTGAATGAACCTTTTAGCTTTATCTGTATCATCCTTTCCATCTTCTTTACCTACTTCTCTAAAGGAAAATTCCATAGGTGATTTAGGCAAGTACCCCAAACATACTTCAAAAGGAGTTTTCTAAGTAGTTGAATGCATGGAATTATGATAGGCATGTTGGATATAAGGTAATTATTCATCCCATAATTTAGGATGGTTGTTGTAGTATAATCGAAATAGATATACCATTTTTATGTTCACCACATTTGTCTATCCATCTCTATGTGGATGAAAATATGTGCTCTTCTTCAACTTAGTGTCCATTAGCTCCCATAAATGAGACCAAAAATTTCCCAAAAAGTGAGAGTATCGATATGATATTATAGATGCAGGAAGTCCAAAATGAACCCATACATTAACAAAGAACATGTATGTTGTATATTCAGTTATGACATCTTTCTTGCATGGAATTATAATACACATCTTGTTGAATCTGTCCACCGTGAATTCTAGATAATCATGACCTGTCCTGGACATCAGCAAACCCCCTACAAATTCCATGGAGATAATTTCCCCTGGCTATGAAGGTACTAGAAGTGGTGTATATAACCCTACCTTTCATTTGCTAGGCTTACTTGTGGCATACATGACACACCCTTTAATATACTTGGAAATTGTCTCATCCATTCAAGGCCAGTAACAATGCCTCTGTAATTATGCAACCGTATTACCAACCCAGAAATGACCGGAGATGAGATATGTCAGAGTTTCTTTTATTACATTCACTCTTTCATCTCTTGGTATACATAAGTTTCCAAGATGATATAACAAACTGTCCTCCATATAATAATATGATTGTTGATTGTAGTGAGTTAATGCATCATATACTTATTTAAAATCATCATCCATAGAATATTGCTCTGCATATATTTTATTTTCTAAAGGATTATACATGAGTATTGTAGATGCATTAATTATTGGTCTTGATAACATATCTACAACCTTATTATGAATACCCTTCTTATACTTGATTACCATATGAAATTGTTGTAGAAAACCCATTCACCTAAAGTGTTGTGACTATTGTAGCTTGGTATGTGACTGCAAATACTGTAATGGATGATGATCGGTATGAATTATTGTTTCCTTTCCCATTAAGTAATGCTTCCATTTCTTTACACTTTTGTTGGCAGCTCCACATATTTTTTTTTTTACCTTTTAAAATCAACAAAGAAAAATCCTTCTATCTACCTACGCTTTGTCACAAGTATTGTTGTTTGGAGGTGAATTGTCGGTGATAAGAGGATTGTGTCGATTGTTCTTTTTCTTTTCATTTTCATGCTTCATTCATGACTAAAATAATGAATGAAGCATTAGGATCGTGATGCTAAATGTATCTAAAGTTTATGTCTCAAGAAGGGTTGATGTTCTTACAAGTCTTTTGACGAGTATTGATTACTTTGAAGTCTATCATATATCAATAAAACTTTTGTTGCTCATCCGATTATGAGATATATCTTGAGTATTTGTTAATACACCAAGAATGGATTGCAACTAGACTATGTCTACATTCCGTTATGATTCTTGGTAGACCTTTTCTTGTCATTATGCTTTGTTTTTCAAAAAATCTCTTCTCCTAACCTTATAAAATCAACTCCACCCTTTGCGCAATGATGAAATATGAATGCACATGATCATACCCTGTACTCTGTTGGAGGTGCCAGTCTGAAATTGATAGATCCATCATTTCAAATTAAGTCTTGGGATTCGTTCTGTACTCTTGGAAATTCATTACACAAAGCACCCGATTTTCATATGGAACCCCTCATGCCTTCATTTAAGAGCACCAGGGTAATAGTGGGTTATTTTCCTTTGGTTCTTACCCTGGTATTTTCTATTTTGGAAACCCTCATGCTTACAGTGATCTATGTCTGCCTTCGTGACTGTTGGTCTGAATACATATGGCCCCCTTCGTCCATGTCGAACCAAATGGCTCAAAAACCCCGCTTTTGTATGATGACGCAAGTGAATACCTTAAGAGTCAAGACTGGATTGAGTTTCTCAAACAATTCCAAGGTTACAACTTGCAAGTGGCCCAGGAGTTCTCCCTCTCTTTCGATGGATGCTGAGCCAAAGTGGGTGATGTTCAAATTGAAATCACCGAGGAGTTTTTGAGCCAGAAAACAGGTCTTCCCCTTAGTAGGAAAAATTGGTTTAAGAATTCCAAATTGGAAGAGGTGCCTTGGAGTTTGTTCTTTACCTCTCGGAAAATCTAGTGTTGTGATAAAGGTATGCCTATATCTCTGTTAAAGACTAGGTGGCACGGTTTATTGGCAATCTTAAGATAGTTCTTTACATGTGAGAGTCTCTTAGGCCTTGTTTTTATTTACCACATAATACTGTTAATGAATTTCATTGTTTTCCAGTTGAACATGCCATTTTACTTATTGAGAAATTTATATAAAATGGCTAAGAGGTATAAAAGGTAGAGTTTGAATTCCAGTTTATTCCACCATGGGTTGATTAGGATGTTGTTAGTCCATCATTTTAAGTTGCAAGGTGATGATTGGGATACTTTCTTATCTTGCAATGGCTTTGTAACATCCAACCCTACAGAGGTTCCTGTGGTTTATAAGCCTATGCTTGAAAAACCCCCTATCCCTTCCAGTGACAGGACAATTTTATTATCCAAAGAACCCGGTGATAGGGTCGCGCTCGATGAGCCTATGTTTGAGTAGCGGATGTTGATCCTAGGATCATTGAATCTCCTGAGCATGAGAAGGATGTGTACCCAAATTCCGTGGCAAAGAATGAAAATAAACGCTCACACAAACTGTCCAAGAAGAATCTAGACTTAGGGTTTATTAACAAAAGAGTTGGGAGATTGATCTCAAGGAATTTACAAAATAAAATGAGAGCTCATGTGATCTTGATCAAAGCGATTGAGGTCCATGATAGCTCCGATTCTGAGATCGAAAATTTCTTGGAGGAGGAAGATCCAACTTACTATAAACCGATTCCCAATCAGACCTACGATTTTGTAGATAATCTGCCACCATGCCTGAAACATAACGAAAATTTCCCAGGGATCAAACTCAGCCAAAAGCCCATAGTGGACAATGGAAGAATTTTGATGCACAGTCATATGTCTCCTCAATCAACTGTTCCAGATCCATGGTGTGAGGTCTATTTACTTTGGATAGACAAGTATTACACAAATGTCCCCTCCCTTCAAGCAAATATCAATACCCTCACAACTCATATTGACTCATTAACAAGTGAAAACCATAGACTCAAGTTCATTGCACAGAGGCAAGGGAAACGCTTGAAAAGAACTGGAAATATAATAATAAAAAATGTTGAGTGTGTCAAAGCCGTGATTAACTATGAAGTCTTATGATTTGAATCTAGCATTCAGTTGAAAGGTAAAGATTTTTTTTTATCTTATTTATGTTTTTATTTATTTTTTCTATTAATATAGATTCAATTAGATTTTTGTTGTTTAAAATAAGACTAGCTACAAAATCAACAGATTCTATAGCCAAACTGTTCTCATTCGAAATTTTGGAAAATATTGGATTAATTAATATCTAAATTTCTTTATTTCATTTTTTTCTTTCAAGATATTGTGCAACTTGTGGTGATCTAATAATATGGAGCATTTCTGGTGTTATTAGCCATTTCTTTGGCTCATTTTGTAAACATAAACAAACCTTTTATAATCTTAAGAGATACAGTTTGATATTAAGTGGTTTTATTACCCTCTATTTTTGTAATTAGTAAATCATCCTGGGATTTGATTCTATCTTAGAAGATAGGATGCTTAGTTTGCTTGAACCCTTTAAATACTTCAAATTTTTGTAATGAAGACATCTTTGTTGGGAGCAAGAGATGGATGGGTGACTTCAAAACTTAATGAAATAGCATTTTACACATTTTGGCTTTAGCCTTTTGTTTATAATGTTATCATTTATGTTTTGTTATGTCCTAATACATGTATAGATCTGATATCTTTAGATTAAATTATCTGTGATCTGCAAGATATTATATTATAAATACCACCTGCAATTTGTTCCTCAAAACATAAATGTTGTGATTATGTTTTCAGTTAAAACGACAAGGTTTATCTTTCAATTTTTATTGAAAAACAAAATATACAGATTACTTCCGTATTTATCTTAAAGTAATTATGTATAATCATGAAATTACAAATTTATGTTGGTGTCTCCACTTCAGTCATTAACACCCAAACTGCCAACACATCATTCTGAATTTATTTAGAACAGTCTTAAGGTTCTTTGCAGGTTTCCCTCTTGGGGCATGGTACTTGGATGTTCTCAAATCATGAAGATGCTTGGATACACATCACTAATTCATTAACAGGCTAGCTCATTTACATTTTTCTATTTATTATTGAAATTTGAATGTGTGGTTTGGCTTTCGACTATCCACACGTTTATGTTTCATAGTATTTTCTTTTATTAGTTTAAGATTTATAAAGAAAAAACCAAAAATATTTTTTTATGTGCTTTCTTTATCTACATCTTCAAAGTAGTCATTTTTCACATTGAGTTTTGTAAGTTTAGATTAAAACCTGCAGTGTGTATATCATGTACATAAAAAGGATAAGTATATATGCTATTTAAATATAGCTACAATAGCTACGTCGTACGTATGTACATATATATATAGTAATTAGTAATTAGTTATTTATTTCATTTATTTTATTTATTTCTCTAGGACTCTTAGATTGGATAACAGAGCCATTAAACCCATCATAATGAGTTACACCAAATGGCTTGGGTTATTTTGACAACCTCGGACCAGACTCGTTCTTCCAATTGACGGACGATCATTTTCACCCGTCAACAAATGGCGCTAGAAGGAGGGCCTAAATACAATTGATGGCACGTAGAAGTTGCAAGACTCCTCCCCCACACACTCACTCCCCTATAGTAACACAAAGTCACTCTGACAACAACGTTACTTCTCAAACAACAACCACCTCAAACGATAATCTCCAGATTCTCATTGATCCAGTAACACCAAACCCTTAAGGGTCTAACATACAAGAAATCGTTCGTCAATCACTTTTAAGGACACATAATTCTTTGGCCCAGGTCAGACAACCTAGTAGGCCTCTCAATCAACCTTTAGATTTCTCGGATATCCGAGAGAAACTTGAAGGCACTGGTCTACGTTTGGATCCTTCAGGAGATAATACCACAGATCCCAACCATGCCCCCACTCTTGGAGCCGGAGGATTTGGTATCCCACCTTCAACACCTCATTCATCTCCTTCCTCTTCAGGAGCGGAGTCATTTGACGAAGGCAATTCTTCATCTAAACCATCTCAGCCTCCGACACCACCTACAACCATCAAAAATCAAAAAAATCCCGCCAGACCTTGGCTTGATCAAGATGTTGTGGCCATACCCAGACTCCAGCACCATTTTCCTAAACACTTGAAGAAATGTCTACCTAAATTTGATCCAAACTCTAAACAAATCATCAAGGATCACATAAAGAAATTCATGCTATCCATTAGAATCCGAAGTGTAGAACATGAAGATGTAGTATGTAGACTCTTTCCTTACACGTTTGAGGACAATGCCTCTACATGGTATTTTGTCCAACAACCTCACACCATTGGATCATGGGACAAATTCGAGTCCTATTTCCTTGAGAAGTTCGAAGATGATAAATCTCCTAAAGCCTTAGTCATGGAACTCTCTAGCTTAAAGATGAACCCTAAGGAAAAAGTAAAAGATTTTAACCAAAGGTTCCTCATGTTAAAAAATCGAATCCCTATTGATTCAATGCCCACAAAAAATCTCATTGTGGCATATTACACCAAATCCCTACACCAAAATGTAGCAATTTGGGTTAAAAGGACTAAGAAGGCAACATTATTGGAAGCCTTCGAGGAGGCAAGCCAAATCGAAAAATATATTTTGAGCCTAAAAGATAATCTTAGTATTGAGGCAGAGATAACCCCGTCTTCTAAGAAGTAAATAGAAATTCTTCCTAGACCTCCCCAAACCAAAACTCAATTAGAGACCTCAGATTTAGAAATTTTACAAAAGGTCATCTAGAAATTATCAAATCAAGTCGTATACTTGAGGAGATCAACTAAATAAGCATCTTCAAGCAAAGGAACTTACAAACCTCCTTTTAGAAAACCTTTTCCCTCAAACCGACCAAACCCAACCCTTGAAGGTTTGAATTTTGAAAGCTTACAATACTCTATATAGACTATCATTGAAGCACATGATAACATAGTCCCCCCTGAGAATTATGAATATGTGGTTGAATAAGAAACAACCGAAGAAGAGGAATCGTCTCCCAATTTCTTCGAGCATTTTTCCGACAGTATTTTTCAAGCCAATTTTGAAACTTTTCATCCTTACAATACCAGAAGCAAAACTCAGAGTAAACCCTCTTCTGAAATAGGTACTAATGTGCCTCAGAAAAAATTTAAAAAAACTGAAACAAAACAGAATTTAACAGCCCCAAGTTTAGAATATGATTTGATCGAAGACCTAAAAAAACTTAGAGCTAATATTTATGTTTACAAACTTTTGAAATTTCATTTTCTTCTGCAGAAAATGCTTCAGAAAATTGCAGAAAACAACAAAAATAACAATCTGAACAACAAGAAAATTGTATAAATCAGTCATAAAACAGCTCAAAAAGTCCCTACTAAAACAACACCTGAACCCTCAGATAAAAGGGACATCACTGAAAAAATTTCTTCAAATGTAGATAAAGTAATTTCAGAGACAACGACTAGAAATCAACAAAGTTCTGTTGTTAATACTCGAAAAAATCTCCCCCCTTTTTTATTGACTTTTGAAGTTTTCAATAGAAATGTACATAATTGCATGGTAGACTCTGGCACATCATCAAATGTAATGCCTTTGTCTATTTGCCAAAAAATCAATGATGAAGTTCAACCTTCTAGTCTTAATCATTCATCTCGATCGGACGAATGTCAAGGTAATTGGTGAATTAAAGAATGTACTTGTTAGGCTATCCTCTAATCCTAAGGTTCACCATATTAGTGATATCATTGTTGTTGACATCCCTGAAGTGTACGATTTATTTTTAAGTAGGGATTGGTCCGAATAGTTGTATGGATACTTCATGACAGACTGGTCTCATTTGTGGCTACCAGAGAATGGAAAGCCAAAAAGAATTAGGATTAATCGTGAGCGTTACCTCAAGCAGACTGTTACTGATTTGAATGACTCTAATGAACCATTTACTGCTTCCACTAATTCACTCAAAATGCAGGGAATGAACACCTTTTTCGGTAACTTCATGGCGAAAACTTCCATCATCACTGATCTGAAACAACAATCAGAACTCATGACATGCACACAGTCACCAGATTTACCAAATGTACCAAACACGGTATATGAAGCTCACATATGGTCTCTCTACTTTGATGGATCCAAATCTAAAGAAGGATCTAGTGCAGGATGTGTACTCATAGACCCGGCAGGTAATAAAACTTTGATCACTTGCCGATTAGAATTTGAATGTACAAACAACACCATCGAATACGAGGCACTTCTGTAAGGACTCAAGAAAGCGGTAGATATGAATGTACAGAACTTAATGGCATTCAGTGATTCATAAATTGTGGTCAGACAGGTAAGAAATTCCATACATTGCCTATCACCACACCTGAAAAGTTATCAAGCCGAGGTATGGAATCTAATGCACAAATTTTCCGCATTTAACATCAAGTCCATTCCGAGATTAAACAATTCTGAGGTTGATTTATTAGCTAACGTCACTTCCAAACAATTCGCCCTTTTGAAAATTCTTGATTGTTGCACTTTGATCAAAATAAATTTTAACATTTTGCTATGTCTAAGATATTTTATTCAAAGACTCACTTATTTATTCTTCTAATTCCAACAATTGATTCAATCTCTTATGCAAAGGGGCAATATCTTCAACATCCTACTGGTTGACCACATAATCCAAACCATTCAACTCAAGGCTGATTGAAATCTTTGCTTCCTTTCCATAAATCAACATGTAAGGAGACATCACAGTACTATCCTTTGGTGTCATTCTGCTTTCCCATAAAGCTTCTTTCAACTTCAAGTGCCAATTTTTCTTATTTCGATCAATAGTCTTCTTCAGGATTTGAAACAATGTCTTGTTTGTAGATTCGGCAAGGCCATTTACTTGTGGGCAATAATTCGATGATTGTCCCATCACAAAGCCATATTCTCCGCAAAATTTTGTGAACTTTTATCCATTGAAAATTGGGCCATTTTATATAACAAGTTTCTCTGGAACACCAAATCTCGACAAGATATTTTCCTTTATGAATTTAATCAATTCATCAGAATCAATCTTTTTCAATGTTGTTGATTCCTGCCAGTTCGTGAAATAGTTTGTAGCAGTGAGAATATACATGTGCCCCTTACTTGATTTTGGATTTATTGGCCCAATGACATCCAGCCCCCATTTTGTGAATGGTTGTTCTACTAATATGGGTTGCAAAGGAATCACATACCTCTTCATATTTCCTGAGAATTGTTGATAGGGAAGGCATCGCAAACCTCTTCATATTTCCTGAGAATTGTTACAAAGGAATCCTTCAAAATTGATGACCAATAATATATGACTCTTATTATTTTGTGTGCTATAGATGTAGGTAAAAACTTTCCTCCACATATGCCTTCATCAAACTCTTGTATCAGTTTTTGGACCTTCCTTTCATCTACACATCTCAATAACATGCCATCATAGTTTCTTCTGAACAATATTTCAGCAATCAACACATACTGTCTTGACTTCATCTTTAAATCTCTTCTTTATTTTAGAGTCATGCTGATGGGAAATTGACCAAATTTTAAATATAATACAATATCTTTGTACCACTCCGAGCTAGATATAGGATTTCCAATTGAAACTAAAATCACTCCATTCAGGGAATCACTATCTGCAATGAGTTTTCACAATCCTTTCCCTTTCGTTACTTTCAACGGCTTGATTTCAATTTCATACTCCTGAATATTTTCCATCCAATTTTCCCATTTCCCTTTTCTTAGTTGTTGGTTCAAAAGTATCTTTACTAGGGAGGATGGAACATATTCTATGACATGAGAATTAAAATATAGATACAAAAATGTGTTACTTCTTTCATGAGAGACAAGTCTTGCTTCTCCAACTCTGAGTATCTTAATTCGTAATCATGGAGATTCTTAATCATAAATCTGATTGGTAACACTTAACCTTTAACATTTATTTGGGTAAGGACTGATGCCATGATACTTTCTGTAGCAAAAGAATACATGATAAAGTCTCTTTGAAAATTTGGACTGACAAGCATCAGTGTTGTATTAATTGATATTTTAATGTTATTAAAGGACTCTTGTGTGTCTGAAGTCTATTTTAACCTTTGGTATTTATTCAAAAATAGATTAATCGATTTTACTGTGCTCACATAATCAAGAACAAACCTCCGCACAAAATTTATTTTCCCGAAAAATGATTGTACTCCTTTCTTAGAACATGGATGATTGAGTTCATTGATATCCCTGACTCTCTCTGGATCAATATAAATTCCTTATTTAAAATAAATATTTCCCATCAACTTCCCTTCAGCTACAACAAACAAATATTTCTTCATATTCATAGAAACCCCATACAAGCTACATCTTTCAAACACTTGTCTCAGATGATGGATATGTTCATTTCTTGCCTTTGAATGGACCATTAGATCATCCTGGTAATCCACCATGAATATTCCTATCAAACCTTAAAATGCATGGTCCTTAGCCCTTTGGAAAGTATCTCCAACATTTTTCAAACCAAATAGCATCCGAGCGTACACATACGTCTCCCAAAGTGTTATAAAATTTGTCTTAGGCATGTTTTCCTCTGCAACTAAAACTTGATTATACCTAGAAAATCCATCTATCATGGACATACAAGTAGACCCAGTAACTTGTTGAAGAAAGAATTCCATGTTAGGAAGAGGATAATTTTCTTTTACACTTAATTTATTGAGATCTATAAAATCCACACAAATCTGAATTTCCCCGATCTTTTTCCTTACAACCATTGGGTTTGAGAGCCATTCAGAATCTTTGATGAGATATATTATTCCAACTTTATTCAATTTCTCCAACTTGATCTTCACCAAACTTAGGATTCATCATTATCATTTTCTTGTTAAAGGGATTTGCTCCTTCTCTTAATGGAATAATATGTTGAAATATTGATTTATCATAGGATTTCAGGTCATCATAACTCCAAGAAAAAACATGAAATTATTCTTTGAAAAGGGTGATATATTGATCAAGTTCTTCAGATGTACAATCAATTCCTAGATTTACGTACTTAAGGGAACTATCAATTCCAATATTGAATTTCTTCATTTCTTGTACTTTCCGAAGTCATACTTCTTCCTTGAGACTTTTTGTATTATCATCTCTTGTGAAAAGAGACTCAGTTTGGACACAATTATTTGGAACATAGGAAATGTCATTGTATTCAACATCATTTTCATTTTCCAAAAAATATTTTAAGTCGTCATCATTCTAAAAAATTGGAGATAATCTTGGCTATCTCTTTTGGCATGTTTACAGGGGAAGTGTGCTTGTCATTGATGGAAAGAACAACATTGACGATGGAAAATAGAACAACAACGATGATGGAAACTCTGAAAGGCTGCACTATTCTACTTAGACCTCCAACTGTAGCATCCAGACCACATCTTTTTCTCCCCCTTTGACATCAATGTCAAAGACAACTAAGAGTGAATCTATTCTCCCATGATCAGAGATACAATAAGCACTCTCCCCCTGATTAGATATACTATGAGCACTCTCCCCCTGATTAGATAGTCTATTTTAACTAGATAACAGGGTCACGCCCAAATTATGGCGTAGATACTCAAACTAAGTTGTTGCAAGCGGTTTAGTGAAGATATCAACAATCTGATCTTTGGATGGAATATAATTTAGTTGAACAACTATGCTTGTAACCTGCTCTTTGAGAAAATGATACTTTATTGGTATATGCTTAGTATTGGAATGAAGCACGGGATTCTTGGAGACATTAATGGAAGTGGATAAAACCCTTAGCTAGAAATTCCAGAAAAAATAGGGTGGTAGGGTGGTGCAAAGGAGAACCATTGTTCTCTGTTATCCAGGTTGGTGCCTGTGTGACTGGAAGTTGGTGCTTCCATCTAGTTGGTGCTAGAACACTCAGGGAGTTGGTGCTTACTTCTAGTGGGTGCTACAAAAACCAGAGAGTTGGTGCTCTCAGCAAGTTGCAGCTTGTTAAACAAGAGGTTGTAGCCTCATTTTGAGTTGGTTCTCAAAGAAAGATGATGTACAAAACTTAAAATACTCCCTATCATTTGAAGATGAAGAGGTTTTATTACTTTATGGGTTTCCTCGTGAATATCTGTCTCTGTGTATATCATAAGTGTGATTGATGTTTATTATTTATGTTGTTAATTTATTGCATAATCTTGATGATCACTTGGATAAGGTTAATAATATTTTAATAGGAATAAAATTGTTTAAGCACAGTAACAACTGATTCACCCCCCCCCCCTCTCAGTTGTCTTAGTAATTCCAACAATCTAGCAGTGAGGTTCGAAAAATTATTTTCACTTGAAAAGATGTCTCACTTTGGATGTCATCTAGATTTGACAATGAAGCGACCAACGCTAAAGAATCTTCTTTTTTATTTTTATCCCTTGGAATAAAACATACATTGAAGGAACAAAAATCCTCCATTAATTCATTCAATCTTTTGAAATGTAGATTGAGCCTTTCCTTTTTAATCTTATACTTATAAGTGATCTGATTTATTACCAACTCTGAGTCCCCAGTCACAATTAAATGTTCAATATTTATCTCCATCACCAGGATCATACCTTGAATTAGGGCTTCATACTCTGCTTCATTTTTTGTACAAGGGAATGCAAGTTTAATGGCATGTGGGTATACGACCTTATCAATGATTTTGAGTACAATCCCAACTCCTCTCCCTAAACTTGAACAAGCTCCATCGAACAACAATCTCCAATACCTGAAGAAGTAATAATCTTCCCTCTTTATGTCCTCGACTTGCTCCATATCTAGGATGGCATAATTCCCAATACCAACATCTATATAATCTTCCACCAATTTGTTATCCTTCTTTTTGAAAGAAAACGATCTCTTGGGTTTGCGAGGAACCTTTATCATCGCTCCATATTTTTCAAGTAACATCATGCAACTTCCATCATTCATTATATAGCCACCAATCATGGAAGACTAGTATCTTCCAAGGACAAATCAGTATGCTGGAGGAAGGTCCACCACCACAATATTGAAAATTGTAATGATATGGGGAGCAACGGTAATCTAGGAATAAAAATCATTATTTTATCCATAGGCTGGTATCTTCCTGGAATCAATTACATAGATGTTATTTCCTATTTCATAATATTTTTTATAGCTCATTCCAAGTGCATCCATCACTGCCAAAGGTATGATATTGTTTGTTGCACCAGAATCTACTAGATAGTTGTGGAGCACAACGTCATGATTCTCTATTGAAATGTAGAAAGGTGGAAATTTTCCTCTTAATTTCACCACTGATGTATCTTGACTTTGTTTTGGGTTTACAATAACCGCTTCAATTCTCCTAGCTGGCTCATCCAATAGTTTTAGGATGTTTTCCCTCTGTTAGGGAATTTTACTACTTCTATAAAAGGTAGAGTAATTCTTAACTTGCTTAGATCGCCAACATCATTGTATATCATATGAAGGGCGTTGAGATCCTTTTGTTACTTTTTAAATTATGTATTGGTCATTTTACTTTTATCACTCTCTTTCTCATTATATTTTTCTCTTTCTTTTTCATAATTCTCATTATTCTTGGACTTATTTACAAGTGCTCATGTTTGGAAAACATTTTCTTGCAAGATAGGATCACTTTAATATTATTCAAATATGTACATGGATGTATCACATCCATTTGTTTGTACAAATTCAAAAATTTATTTTGGCATATAATCATTTTTTGGTTCAACGTCCATTTTCTCATTATATGGCTCATCAAGTATTATTGCGTTTGGACTTGTTGGTTTGGGAACCCTCTGTATTTGTTGCTTGTCGACATTTTCAAACCTCGTTCTTTTTTATTGCATAGGGTTCCTTATTTTCTCTAGAATAGACATCCTCAAATTAGGAATGAAATTATCATTGCTTCTTAGCCTTGTTATTTCATTCTACATTTGTTTGATGGTTCTATTCACCTATGCTATCTCCATTCTTTGCTTCATCTTATGAGCTGCAATGGGATTTGTCTTCACATCCGAGATAATTCCTTTAAATAATCCTCCACATACTGCTTGAATTTCACCAGGTCGTGGATGTTGCTCTTCATTCTTCTTTGAACTAGATTCTGCTTAATCAACAATATTAAAACTATCCATCTTATTGTACACTCTTCCAAGGATAATGTTAGGGTTAACGCTTGTTTCAATCATAATTTCCTCCATATTCATTGCTTTGATCATTTATTCATCTAAAGTCTCAATTTGAGAAGCTATAATAACGAACTTCATATTGGACTAAATGGCATTTTTGTAGCAACAAAGTATCACTGGATAATTAGGCCTCTTTTCTTCAGGGATTTTATTCAACATTTTATTGAATCTGAAATTGAAATCTCTTATCCTCTCATTTTTCTTTAGATATATTTGGGTGAAGTTGGTAAGAAGAGTATGATATGCGACTGGAGTAGAAAACATGTTTAAGAACATTATTTCAAGATCATCAAATGAGACGATTGATCTTGTGGGAAATGATGTGTAACATTCATAATCTTGGCCAGAAAAAGTTTGAAGAAACAACCTTACCATTACATCATCATGTTCGATAAGATGGAAATCACAAACATCTAAAAAAAATCAACATGTCTTTTAGCATCAATTTCTCCATCTTCGTAAAATTTCTTCAAAGTACTTTTAGGAAGAACAGGGAGCTCATGTTGTTCTCCTCAAAGGTCAAGAGTGGAGTCTCTTACTATTCCTAGGTTTCTATACCTTTGTTCTCATATTTCTTTACATCGCCCTTCTTCTCGTCTTTCTTTTCATCTTTCTTCATGTCTTCCTTCTTCTTGTCTTTCTTCATGTCTTTGTTCTCTTGGGTTTTCTCTATCATCCATATATGGAGGTTTCTCTTTTTCTTCAAGATGATACTTTTCAACTTTTGAGAGGCACAACTGATTTCTCTTGCTTCTAGTGATTGGTCCTCCGTATTCATCCAGCTTCAATTTCTTCCATGCTCTTGTGCTATTCAATCTTGTCTTTCATTTCTCTGATATTTCCTTTTGTATCTTCTTTGTCTTCAAAGAATTTATCTTTCTTCTTCTTGAAATAGTGTTTCCCAAGACCTTTCTAGTTCTTCTCTAGTTCCAACAGTTGTCATTGCAAGATTGTATAATTGGTGCAGAATACTTTGTTGGTTGTTCAATCCTATTTCTAATTGGGGATGGTTAGCCTAAGACAAAATCATATGATTTTATGGTCTAAAGACAACTTAAAATATTTAAGTTTGTCCCAAGTATGGTCACCAAAAATGTTGATGCTTGAATCCATCAGGACTGAAACGAAAAACTCATGCGGATATGAGTCCTCCTGTGTTTTTAGAGAGGTGGTACTCTTCTTTGTCTTATGATATTCTTTGTAATTTCAAATCAAGAATAATATGAGACCATATCACATAATACAGTCCAATATTTAATGCTCAAGGAAAATCAAAATGCTAAAAAGTAAAAGAATATTTATAAAAGATAATTCCTAAGAAGTGGACTAGGAATCTCAAACATGACACACTACAGAAAATAAAAATGTCCTCACATCCATCATAGCATAAATAAAAATTCTTATCACATTCAAAATAAAAGAAGATGGTTTGTTCGCATGAGAGAACTTTTAAAGATTAATACTTGTGGAGGTCAAAAGAAGATTATGATAGATCAATTTTAAATACTTTATACTAAAAAATCAAAGTTATAAAATACACTCAAAATTGATCTCGGATTACTTCTTTGGGATTTCTCAAAAATAATAATGTTTGTTACAATGCATTGAAATTAAGGCATTTTTCCAATGGATTGGGATTGGGGCTCTCAAATACCATAAATAAAACATGTACAAGAAAGTATGAAGTAGAAAGAGGAACATGGGCGGATCTCGAACAATAGAATCTGGAAAGAAGAAAAAGAAGAAGTTTATCAGGATTCGATTATACTTTTTCTAGTTAAAGAAGAAGAATAATGGGATGAAAAAATGATAAGGGAAGAAGTATTTGATCAACGTGGAATTACTATGATGGAATCTCTCTCATTTTCATTTGCTTGTTGTTGTTTTTTTTCTACCCTTGCTTGTTGCTGTTAGATTTCTAGTGGTGACTACTTTTGCTGGTATTTTGTAAATCTTGGCAATTGAGTTGTTTAACAATTCTTGAATATAATTCCTTAATGGGGCAACGGTCACTTCTTGTTTTACTTAATATTAAACAACTCATGTTCGATTTCTCTATGATCAATAGATAAATTTTGCAAGGTATTCTCAATATCTTCATTTTTATTAGCATACTCAACAAGGCATCTTTCAATGTCATCATATGTAAACTCAATAATAGTGTCAAACTTTTTAGATGATGCCTTTTTTAATTCTTCGATTTACTCTTTGAATTAATCATGGGTCATGCGCATTGAATTTGAGATAAACTTAGTGTGCTAGACTTCAATTGTGGTACCAACGATATCTAATATTAAGAATGCTTTAGTATGCTTCCATATTCCTTCTTGAAAAGTAAATCATTTGAGTTGACAATCCCTTCAATACATTAATTCTTTCAATCTAGAAGGCCTTTAGTTGTTTTATGCGGCTCGGTGAAGGTAAATATTCTTGATTTCTCATCTACTCCATCATTGTTGAAACCTTTACTACAAACATCACAACAACATCTGTATAAAAACATTCATCATTTTTCATATTTTTATTCAAATATTCTTTGGTGTTCTGAATTCTAAAGCCTATAGAGGAAAAGATTTTTTCTAAATCCAATAACTCTAGAATCAAAGAATTTTTTTTCTTTATGTTCTCCTCGACAAAATTTCGAGTGGCAATAAGCAAGCTTGAAATTCCTTTTACTCTATAACTTGACTCTGGAATTTCTTGAAAAAAATTCTTGGGCCGAGTCATGGCAATGAGGGAAGCCAGAATAGGTGGAGGCATGAGAGTTGCTTCCAATTCCTTAATTTTATCTTTCAACCGAGCATTTTCTTCCTCCATATTGGCTATTGAAAAATCTTGTGCATCCCCTGTAACTTTATGAATAGACATAAATCTAGAAGGAAACATGTTCTGTGTATCAATGGTATACCATAACTTTCCACTTTTACTCTTCATGGTTCTTTCAAATACCAATTTCTTAGGATCTCTGTCAAACGAGGCATTTTGTACAAAAAAAGTCTCTTCATTAGAAAATATATCATCGTGGACCATAAGTGTAGAAATATGTTGTAGATATTCTCTAGCAGGTTCTTCTTCGTCTGGGAAGGTGATATTCTGGATATCCACATCCAGGTCCATATTATCCAGTAATAAATCATGTTCAGGTGCATGTGTTTCTCCTCCCTCTTGCTGTGAATTAATGATTTTTATTTTATATTTAAATTGTGGGGGTTCTCTAAGTTCCCCTAAGGAGGGTTTATTTCTTCATCATCCCCTGAATTATTACTCTGTATTTTTATTTGCTATGATGTCCCAGGCTAAGGGTTTATCTTGGGTAGAATACTTCTTCAAGAAACAACAGGCGATTGAGAATTCTTCTCATTTGAAGGATCACCTCTTTCCTTGTGATGTTATGCGATACTTATGATAGTTTATATATCATTGGAATCTCTGTTAACTTCTTGAATATTAGGGTCATGGCTATCATTCTCCTCTTCTACGCTTACACATGAGATTATGAGTGCAGGACTGAGTCCGAATGAAATCAAATGATTATAAAAAATATGACTAGGGTCAAACCACTTTATTTCATCTACATATCTCAAGTTGGAATGCTCGAAATAGGAAGAATATTCATCGATCTTGGAAATTCCTCTAAGAAGAATTTTACCAACTTTACAAGGAAGAAGTATGAATTGCTTTTTTCTTTTCTTAGAAAAGGTGTGAAACCAAAATATGTATTGTCTATCCATTTCAATAATAAAGAATTTATCAGATACATAATACGAAATAAAAATGGGTTTTTCATTAGAACAGAAAACCTTGATGATATTGTAATCATCCATTTTTTCAAGAATTCCTTTCCCTTTTATAAAATTTGACGCCTCCAATGAGAGACGGGAAGTATCTTCCCCAAATAATAGCTTCCTAAATTTAGACATGAAATCATTATATACTTCATAGAAATGGTGGCCAAACTTCTACCTCCATAAAGCTCGATACCACATGGTCACAAGGTCCACCTTTGTGTTTACCCTTCTAGAAATATTTGAACCCTTAAAAGTATGACAATCGGTCATAGAAAATACAAAATAGGATAACATATAAAATTTCTTCTTAGTTTTGAAATTTTTCAGTTGTCCAATAATCTCATTTGAAATAATCTTCGCCCAGTTGAATATTGTCTTTTTGTGAACCGTGAAATGAAATATATACAATGCCAATCGAGGAACAATTTCTGTAGAGTCTTGGCCAACAATTCGAGCAAATAACCAGGGAATTTCTTTATAGGGATTTTTCAAAGAACTTACTTGAATCTTAGATATGTCTACTAGAATTGATGTAGAATCTTGTAAATACTCTTGAAGAAGTTTGATTCCATTATTTTTTCTTTGTTTAAAGTTCTTGGCTTCTTCCCCTTTGTAAACCAGGTTTGGCTCGACAATTTCAACATCTCCTTAAATATTGAAGGTGCTAAGAAAACATGAGGACTTATCTACAATGGGATATCCTTTTTGTTCTATATGAGTTTTTCGATGCACCAGGTGACAATATCTTTTCATTCGAAGACCTCTGGGACACAACTTGCGAAAACTATCCTTAAAGTCCACACCTTGTTGTTTTCTTTAACCAGTAGATTTGAATAGTACCAATACGACCGAGACCAATGATAGTTCTGGTCTTCTCTGGCAGAGAGGTTCAAGGTATATCCATAGAACTGTTCTTTTCTCATGACTAACTTTGTTGATTTGGTGATCTTTTCTTGTAATATTACTTTGCACAATAAAATGATTTTAAGTTAGATTTTTTTTTAAGAAATCATTAACTCGAAATAAATGTGATTTTTCTCAATATAAACACCATTAATTAACAACCATTTCAGAAATGAATTTAGTAGTTGAATTCATAAAGATAGCATTGAATGTGACTCGAGAAAAGTGAAAGAAGGGACATGTGACGACGGAGAGTCAGAGTGAGCAATTAGAATGGAAAGGAAAGTTCACAATTCTGAAATTCCGAATAGATGAAATGGTTAAGTGTTGAGATATGTCAGATGGGTTGTGAGAGGATTGAAAGCATAATATGTAAGTCTGTGATATAAAAATAAACTAAGTATTAGGGTGGACTGATATATGGGTAAAGGGAACATAACACAAGTTCGAGAGTCCAGGAGTCTTCCATCTCGTGAACGTGGCGAAAATGACTAAGTATGGTAATCTTGATACAACAAAGAAAATGGAAAAGGGGATATGAAGGATTCGGGAAGGAAATTTATAGAAGGGGAAGAGAAGAGGTAAGAAAAGAAAAGGGAAGATAGAAAGAAAGGGGTTCAACAATACTTTTGTTTAGATTTTCAGTGCTCTATGCATACTTTGTTGAAGTAAATTTTCATCCTGTAGCACCCGCGCACATAATTTCTTATTATTGGGCATCTTTTTAATTTTTCCTATTGGATGCACATAACATTCACTACTAAATTTGAATGTTTTTGCGACGAAGTAGTGACGAATTTTTGTCAGAATACGGTCGTTGTTGCGACCAAGATGTTTTTTTCTTTTCACCAGAATCAATTCGTCAGTCTAGCGACCACACATGGGTCTTCGTCGATCTAGCAACTAGGAAAAGAAGCCTATTCACAATAGGGAAAAGTTTCCATTCGTCGGTCCATCGACCAAGATTAGTCGGTCTAGCGACCAACTTTAGTCACAAGCCTTGCTAGCATCTCTAAGGAAAACATAACCTTGTTCACTCTAGTGACCATAATTAGTCGGTCTAACGACCCACTTTAGTTGCAAGCCTTGCTAGCATCTCTAAGGAAAACATAACCTTGGTCACTCTAGTGACCATAATTAGTCGGTCTAGCGACTAATGTTAGTCGGTATAATGACTAATATTTTTCTGTCTAACGACTAATATTAGTCGCAAGAGAGATCAAGACAACCCTGGAAAACTTAGTCAAGCGACGAACAGGTTCATCGCTAGAGCAACTAAGGTTGGGGTTTTTAAAAAAAACAAGTATGCCATTCACACAGGAATAATGTTGGGGTTATGTTAGCGATCAAAAATCACTTGCTAATATTTCCCAAATCACATGATAAGAGGATCATTAGGTAGAAGAGTTATTTTTAGATCTTAAAGTTTTAGAGGTTTTGAGAAAGGCTCAAATTCACATAAATTCAATTAAATGAGGATTTCACCTCTAAAAATAGGCCAAAGGTTAATTTTATCTTTCGGCGGCTAAACGTGAAATTTACAGTTTAATGAGCCACCGAAAAGCTCTGACTTTCGACGGTTAAAAGGAAAAATACACGACTAGTAAGACGTTGAAAGCTCTGAAGAGTCCAGATCGGTATTCTTTCTACCCAGATCACATTTTTCCGTTTCCAGAATCTATGGGAATGATCTCAAATTAAAGATAATAATTTTATTTTTAAATCTTAAAGTTTTAGAGGTTTTGAGAAAGGCTCAAATTCACATAAATTCAATAAAATGAGGATTTCACCTCTAAAAATAGGCCAAAGGTTAATTTTAGCTTTCAGCTGCTAAATGTGAAATTTACAGTGTAATGAGCCGCTGAAAAGCTCTGACTTTCGGCGGCTAAAATTCAAAATACATGAATAGTAAATCGTTGAAAGCTCTGAAGAGTCTAGATCGGTCTTCTTTCTTCCCAGATCATGTTTTTCCATTTCCAGAATCTATGGGAATGATCTCAAATTAAAGATAATAATTATCAGAAGCTAGATCATCCTCGTCATCAAGTTTCGAAGGCATATGATAAGGGAATGAAGCTAAATGGTATGTTTATTCTTGACAAAAATCGCCCAGCCAGCAAAGATAGATTTTGAAATCTGTCATTTTCACCAACAAGCTGCCAAATAATTCTCCAAGTTGTCAAATTCGAATTATGATGATAAGATTGGATCATTTATGCTAAAAGATCAAATTGATTATGTTTATTTTTGGTATTTTAGATCCATTAAATTAGGATCTTGAAACCTTGATGTAAAGTCTATAAAATCCTAAGAATTCTAAGACACCAAAGGGGGGGAAACAGTCTGAGGACTGTGATTCTATTCTTGAAGACTACAACGACATGTAAAGAATATAGTCAGTCTTCCTGAGCCTGATACAGGCCCTAGGAGGTTGATAGTCACATCCAACATTTGACCAATTTTAATACATATCTCATCGATATGGAAATAACAATTGAAGGCATAGCTATGTACAATGTGCATATTAATATGAAACACAGAAATCCTATGAAATGTATTAACTTAAAATATGTGCATTTGGTAGTTATACAAATAATCTATCTGGAGTCAATTTTAATATTTCACAATTTTCAGATACAATTAGGTTGAAAAACAATTATAAACTATGATTACTACTTGCCAATATCCCCATAACATTTTTTCATGCAAGGAAAATAATTTTATTTCATGATAAATCATTGTTGAACCTAGATTATTGAAAGAGTTGATAACATACTTATTTTACCAATTTCAACAACCATTTTCTAAATTTCATCCAGGCAAATATCAGTATAGTGAGTAGAGACAAAATAGATTGGTGTCCACTTTTCCATAAAATCACGGTTTGTTACATGTTTTCCTTCATGTTTCACTATGTTAAACAACCCACCAATGGAAACTTTGCCTACTGAGGGCCCGTATTTCACCTGTGTACATAGATTCTTTATTTCTGAAAGCAACAAAGAGTGGAAATATCTTAGATTTCACATAGACCATGATATGACAAAAACTACATACAATGAAATAATGAAACACTCTTTCATGTAAACTCATCTAAAATATATTCAATGAATGATTCAAGGAAATGTACGTGACAACAAGATATTCACTTAAGTGTGCAAATGCCACATGTGTTTGTGTTTGTATACAATGCCTAGAGGATGATGCTTTCAATCTCAAGAATAATGCAAGTATTCAAATTATTAAGATCAATCAATGACTAAATTTTAATGATATACACAATTTCCTAATAGAGCACAATAATTTTCTTTGAAGTATATATGACTTTGATCAAACTAATTTCAAGACATCAATATTTTAAAGCCACAAAATGTTTCATATGTGTCAATCCAATAATCCAATAGTATCCTTCTCACTTCATTACATATCAGAAGTTGGGACTGTCTATTTGACTTCAATTCAATATGCATCAGTCCTACTTGTCCTAAATATGCAAATGCAAATGATATGTAACCCCTCCAAATGCACATAAGTTAAGATTTTTAATGTTTCTTATGTATGCAGATTCTAGGTTATGTTCCCCATGAATTATCTCTGTCAAAAACAAATTAAATGTGGCTAGGAATGACTATGTTCTCATAGTCATAATTGAAGGTTTTGCTATGATTTTGGGTGGAGATTTTAGGAGGCGGTTTAGGTAGAGTGACTATGAGGTATGTGAGTTTGTTTTTAGGGGTGTGTCAAAGTGGAATAGGTTCTTAAATTAAGACTTCAGGACAATCAGCAGTAAGGGTTTCTGTAGGTAGCCATGGGGTGTCTAAATGTTTAGGAGATAGGGTTAATGGCCTTGCATTAGGGAGATAATGGCCTAGTCATTAAAGGGGAGATATCCTAGGGTGAGCTAGTATGAAAATAGGTCAATGTTAGGTAGGTTGGGGCTGAAAAAATAGCTTAGGATAGTCAAATGGTAGACAATCCTGAGGATGGACATGAGTTTTTAGGATAGTAGGAGAGAGGCCTAGAGATATTGCGTGAAAAGTCTAATAGTTTAGAGTGTTGGCATTTCCTTGTTCTCTTTTTATGGTCAAATATACTTGAAAATTTTTTATGGGACCTAAAAATATCTCCTTAATTAACCTTAAGTTAATCTTTATAGCACAACTTGACTTGAAATCAAACAAAATAACCTATACTTTTTTTAACCCTAATTTATTTTTTGAGGTTTTTTTTTTCTACAAATTTACTTTATTTCATTTTAGTATGGTTGGATAGTTTGATATATTTTAAAAAACCCTTCATAATCATTTTTTTTTATCAAATTCCTTAATATATTTTCATTCATAAAATGTTCAATCATAACCTTTTAAATCAAATTTAAAATCGGTAATTTATCTATCCATAAACTTAAGGGAATCAACTTAATGCTCTAGATGGGGCACCAAATACCCCCTAAATTGGCCTTTTGCGAATATTTACGGATCCACAAGATATGATGGAAACATAAATGATTCAATCGGAAGGTGAGAGTTATTTCTTCTTTTTTTGTTACAAATGTAAATTTCTAACCTTTTTAAGGTAAATCATTCATGAAAATCCTCATCAGAGTTTCCTAACGTTGGTTTGAATAGTCTGGAATCAAAAAGTATGGGCTAAAAATGCCTATCCTTCAGCGCATCAGAACTTCAATCGAAAAAGTTTAAAAAACCAAAATATTCGAAAAATTAACGAATGGTTGGACAAATTTTGGGGGTCTCCCATGATGGCCCTAAAATAGGGTTTAAAGTTGGTCAAATTGTAAGTTGGTGTTTCCCATCCATTTAAGATATGGAAATAATTTGTAATGTGATTTATGACCTAACTTTTAAAGGGTGATCATAAGCATCACTAGAATGCCTTTAAAAGATGCTATATAACCTAATTCATACATATGTACTTTAAAAGATGCTATATGATCTTGCGTTAGGAGTCTAATAGTTGAGGTCAATGGGACTCAAAAGTACAATTGAGTAGTCACCCATTGTGGGATCATAGTAGCATCTCCTAGAAGCTTAATTATAAAAAAAAATAAGTTAAACTATTGAAAAAGAGAAATGACAAAATGGAAATTTCATATGTAACATGAAAAAGGGATGTTCATCCTCGTTAGAAGATGAAGCCCTTGATGTCACTACAAAAATAGTACTAAAAGTAGAGAAGGGAGAAGATGATTTCCCCGGTGAGTCACCAACCACATATTAGTCAATTCATTGCCTGATAATGGCTTTAGGGGAGAGTCCAGATTTGAGAGGACTTGACTATGTAACCATGGGTGAATTTAAAAATACCTAGTGATTGAAGGTTGGTTTCATGAAGGGGGTTTGTAGTGGAAAATTAATTGTGATAAGAAAGATATATCCTCAAAATCCTAGTGGGTTTTAAATATCCTATTCATAGTCTGGACAAAGATAATACACACCTCATTACTGAGCTCAATTGAATGATGAGAAGTTCTTCCCATTGCTAGGCTTAGGATGTAGGTTATTTTTAGGGTAGGCCGAGGTATGTAGGGGTAGCCTAGGTCAGGTTAGGAGGTTTGAACCTCCTAGGAGGAGCAAGAAGCATATGAAGAGGATGATGAACCTCAGGGTCACCACATTCAGTGTGTACTACATTGATTTAGGCTAGCAACAGTGTTGGCTAGAGAGACATACCTTGGGGATTGTTCCCACCGCCATGCATCCTTAACACTCATGGAGTCAGCATAACTTTATCTTCTTAAATTCAAATTTCCTAAAAAAAATCATGGATCTCTACATTCATTACGAAATATCATGATAGTCATAAATCAACCAAAAATCACCCTAAACTAGTCCTTAACAATATCCATACATTTGAGTGATGGGGTGCCTCCAATGTTGCTCATCTCCATCCTGTGATTCATCACATGACTTAATTATATTTCATAATATTAATCAAAGATGTAACAACCTCTATAAATTAATGACAAAAGATGAATACTTGAATGACATTCTCTTCGTTTCGAGAATAAATTATTCTCTACTGAAAAGGACTAACCACGTAAAGGAGGAAGCTCTTTTGGCCCCTCCCCCCCTCTCACATCACTCTCATTTCCCCATACCCAATCTATCTAGATTTTACAACTATAATTAGAAATGATAGTAGCATTAAATATAAGCAAAAAACATTCATCGCCATGTGCTAAAACAAAAAACATGAAAGTAAATAACATTCATGACATGTAGGAAAACAAAATACATTACATTGTACTAGAAATATATTGGATTTATATTAATAATAAAATGTCTAATCATTTGTTTTTCTTCTTCTTCTTCTTCTTCTTCTTAGTCTCCATGAAAGGAAAAATTAAGTCATCATCATAATTTAACTGATCCCCCACATTTATTGGGCCTTCTTGAAGTGTTGCATCATCAGTACTCAACACCTCACGCCATGATGAACTTCTAGTATTTCAGCATGGAGGTTGAGGATGCGCATCATGGGCATCCACTACTACAACAACAACAAAAAATCAAGTGATATTGTTATTCACTGTTCCTAGGGAAATTTAATTAATATAGACTTAATTACAATATGTTATACCTGGATTAGTCAGTGCAGTAGAAATAGTAGTTGGTGGTCACATTGTTGTTTCTGCACTTGTTGATCTCCACTCTCGATCAACATCTACACGCTCTGCCATATGAAACAATATAAGTATTTAGTACAGAATATACCCTAAATATTAATACTCATTGAAAAATGGAAAAACATTAAAAATGTGCGCATACCACTATGTAATGGTCCTTCGGCAACAATGCTTGAATCAATATGGGGGTCGGGATGTGGTTCATCGGCCGGTACATCAGGAGCATTGGTAGAATTGTTACTCTCCTGCAAATTTGGAAAAGACACACATTATTTTACAATTTAAATGAATAAAAAATATATTTTGCAATACAAGTAATCAATGAGTAAAAACTAATCAACAAGTTTTTAATTTCATTTTATTTACCATGTCCTCTAGAGAGACACATGATGATTTCCCCAAGGTTCTTCTTCGTGCCACCATGCCATCAAAACCCTATGTGAACCTGACCTTTAGATCTTCTCTTGTGGCTTAGTCGTTGAACAAATCCCCCTGCATTGATCAATATCAAAATCATTATTCACTAGCTGTAATGAATTACATATTTTGTGACGATGATAAAAAAAAGTAAAATGTTTAGGAACTTACAACCTATGCCTTCAATCTCCTGAAACCACCTTGTCCCAGTTTATGTTGGACGTGTTTTTCTTGTCTTTCCTTTGTTGCCTTGGAAGTGTCTTGGAGTCTACGCAATATTTTGAAATATGTTAGATATTGATTGTTTTCCTCGTAAAGTAAACAAAAGACCATCATAGTAAATTGAAAACACCTCTTACCTTCCAGGGCCAGGTGGTTTCTTCCCTTGTGCTTTCATCGCTAATTCTCTTGCATCGAGAATAGTTTCTTTCCAGTCCCTCTCGGGGACAACCAAAGGGTGTTCGCACTTGGGGTCCTGTACTAATTTATTCCTATATACCTCTATAACATGTTTCAAATTTTTTTCGGTCCTTTTTAGGACTTCTGGCTTATTGAATGAGTCACCAAACTCACCAACCACTCTGGAGATAAGAAGGTTTTTCAGTTTGGAATTTTGTTGATTCCAGCGTAGTCGAATGGTCAGCCCAAAAAGTTCTGATGTATAGTCATACAAACTATTGTATAACACATTGTTTCCTGTAAAACATCGTCATCATTAGTACTTTAAATCTCACTGATATGTGCTTGTTTAAACAATTATATAACAAGAATCTCGATAAAGACATATATTAAATACATGGTAGTTGTACTATTTTTAGAGGAACCATGTCCTGGTCGACCAAAATTTATACCTTTGTTGTTCTTGTGCTTTGGATACATGTAGCACCAGGGTAACAATCAACGGAAGAGTGTTCAGTTCCATGATCATGTACACCACCTGCATGATCTAGTGTGTTCTGTGGGGGCGTGGCATCACCCCTAGAAGGTATAGAATCGGTCTCAGGAAGCACACTTGGGGTGGAAAATATCCTGGTGGCTACGTGGCCATGCGGGTTCATTGTTGCAGTCCTACTGCTGCTACCAGGACCTTCCCCTTCCCCTCTCATCGATCTCACAAAATTCTACAATGAGAATATCTGTTACTTGCATATATCAAATTACAAAATTTAAAACCAAAAATTGATATTGTTAGATGACACGACTTACCCCATAATTTGCTATCTTAACGTGTAATTCAGCTATCCTTTGGAAATCCTCAGCAGTTTCCGACCTAACAACGACCAAATCCTGGAATTCCCTATTGGCCTTTCTTAGGGACAATTCCATTGTCTGGAAGGGCTCTCTAGAATCAAATATCTCTTTATCTCTTATATATTCAATGTTTTTCGGTCGATGCAGTGCTAGGAACGGGGCATTTGCCTCAATCACCGCTCTAGCAGAATTTCAAGAAGAATGTTAGTACATGCAAGAAATATTGAAAAAAATATATATGAAATAATTTAATATTGGCAAATATTATCAAATGAAACATTCACACATACAAATTAGCAAATATTCGGAAATGAAACATCGACCAAAAATTAGCAAATGGAACTTCCAGAAATAAAATTAAATTTCGTCACAAATGAAACATTCACAAATTAAGTAATCCCTTTTTAAGTGTGGGTATAATGGGTTTTGTACCATAGAAAAAGAATATGTTCATGGGTCGACTCGATTCATATTGTAATCAACCAGCAACTCTTCGCCTACCATCATTTTTTTCACTGCACATACAAATATCCTATTACCTTCATGCTCCTCAAAAATGCAATTGGGTTTCTTTCTTGTCGTCCCAGGCCTTGTACTATTTATAAGACCTACAATATTCCCTGATGCCTTTGGCCTTCCATCAATATACATAGTCTCTCCTTTATTTTTTTTATTGTCTTTCAGATGTATATAATTTGCGGTGAGTGTGTATCTCCGCATACTAAGCATATATTGGACCATCCTCAACCATAATCCATAAGTGTAACATGGTCCAATATACTAAAACAATTCAACTAATCCACCATATTTTACCTTTATGTCATTCATGTTGAATAAACCAAGGTCGTGGATGGATGACGGAGCAATGTGATACATCCTCTCATTAACACAGAAGTCGGTGTCCAACTCTGGCAATTCCTTGGGTACCCACTGTTTTAGTAGGTGTTTGTACCTCAAGGGACCCTCGATGTCACCTATGCTCTCATCATCATAAGAGCATGATCCTCCTTCAGCAAGAAATAATTTCATGCGCCTACCAAACTTTCTTCTGACCTTTTCACCTCTAGTTGATTTCGCCTTGTAACATGTGTTGGATATGTTTTCCCTTGTCCCTCTCAAAATTTCATTGCTAGAGCTGGATGATAGGTCTGATAGATACATATTTGGTTGTACCTACACTCCATCAAGGGAGAAGGAAATGTTAGGCCAACCATATTCATATTATATTATAGCTAAATATAAACATTGAAAAGATAACTTGACATGTAAGACTTTTGCATCTAGGGTTGGAGCCCAACCTCTGAGAAAACACAAATTTTTTCTTCACTCAGTATTTTGAGTAGGTGTTGGGGCAAAATTATGTGGGAATATAGAAGAAATAATTTAGAATTTCCCATCTAATTTGTATCCCACCTCTAATTTATGAGAACCCATGAGGGATTTCATCATGCTAGTGAGTAGGTTATATGGTGAAAAGGATTTCTCTAATATGCAGAAGCATTGGGTTCCCTCGATACACCAAATGTTGAAGAAGGCAGTTGTAATATAGATGACTAGAGAAAATGATTGTTATATTTGAGTAGAACAAAGGTAGAAAAAGACCTTATAGAAGTTATTCACAAGTGATAATGTCTATTATAAACCCATAGTGAGTCCATGCTTCTTTGTAAACAACAAGGTGCATTGCTCATTTTCTTGTTGGTTTTTCCCAAATTAGGTTTCCCATAGTACATATTGTCATTCCTTGTGTTGGTGTGATCATTTTACTAATATATGTTCTCTCTTATATTCTTAGTTCATTTCAATATTTTGACTAATATACTTGTAATATTATATTTTGATCATAAGAAAACATTATATAAATGAGTATAATCTCATGGCATTTTGCAGTAGAATTTAAGATGTCTTGTAACAAAGTGTCCAATGTAATGCCCATGATAGACTATAGTTTATATATCATATTGGTATCAGAGAAGTTTTGTATGGGGTTTCCATGGAATATTGTAGGATCTAAAAAATGATGGAAAGAAATCAGTTCCAAACACTATGCATGGTGTATGGATATTGTATCATTCAAAAGGATGACCTAGAGGAGACATTTGCAAGAATGGAAGTGTGTGTCTTTGACATCTTCATAGTATGGAAATTTTAATGTCAATAGAGGAAATTTTAGGATCACTAGAATTGCATGGAAATTTTAGGATCAATAGAGGAAAGAACTAAGTACATTGCATGAAAATTTGAAAATATAGTTCATCATATTTTCTGAGCTACAGGCTATACAAGTTAGGGTTTTGTTTAATCCCTAAACTAGTCTTAAATAGGTGGTTTTAGTAAAATAATCATATCTAATGATTGCAAAGTAAACATTGAGTGAAACTTATGGGATTGGATAGAAGATGGACCCATGTGTTTCAAGCACAAATTTTGTACATGCCATGGAAATATTGGACAAATATAAATCTATACAATTTCACGCACTTAAAAGACACCAAAAACAATAAGTTTTGGTATCTTGGATCTAACTTCCTCTTGAATACTTGAAATTGAATTAGACTTGTGGGAATATGAAGGATTCATATTAGGAAATTACCATGTAAAATTCAATACCATGACAGTATCAAAATTAGGTTAACATCGGGTGAAAGATGGGCTAGTAGAGAAAATCCCATATCATGACTTCGCCTTGACTACATGTGTTGGATATGTTTTCCCATGTTTATCTAGTTGATTTCACCATGTTTATATAGTTGATTTCACCTTGTTACATGTTGTTACTAGATAAATCGGTAGGTGTGGACACTAACTGATCTCCCTAGATCCACCTAGATCTAGAACAAAACACACTAGAACATGACGCTTTCCTTAAGTTTTAAATATTGAATTTACTAACTAAAGAGGGATAGGTAACATACCATTTAAACGTTGCTTCCTCTCCCCATTGCCATCCTAGCTCCGTTCCAACGCTCATTTAATGATGATTCTGCAAAAGAACACAACCAACCAAATTTATAGTAATAGCATAAACTCAATATAAACCTATGTATGTGATCAAGGAATCATACAATAAAACACAACAACATTTATAGGAAAGAATCATATTATTGTATCATATTAAATGTGAAAGAGAGATTAAAACCATGGACTTGATGTCGTAAGGTCCCTTACAACTGTCCTTCGTTCCCCACATGCTTCTTTCTCCAAGGATTTTGAGACCATGGATCTTATAGCTACTCACAATCTATCTTGAAAAAGCAAATCTCAAAGCCACTCTAACCAAGCTAACAATCCCATTAAAAACAACTTAGCCCTTCTCCATGAGAGCTCCTCTCCCTTTATAAGCTGAAGAGGATAAGGTGAGGAGGTTAGTATGATCCCACTAATTCATGAAAGAAAGTAATATTCAAACCATTCCGATGCCACCTCACCATGGAAGTTTCTCCTTCTAGAATATTCGAGAAAATGCTTGTTTTTCCCACGTGTAAGCATTCTTGCACCCTGCTTATAGAGAAACCTGCGAACCTCTCACAACCCAGATATGGTGCAGACTGCGAGAATCAGGCATTCTCACACCCTACCTATATAGCAACCTACGAACATCCTCTTTAATAGGGTTTTTACAAAGGAGAATGCAACTTCTTTTCTCAGGAAAATTTCTTCTCTCTTCTTTCTTCAGGAACTCGGGCCACTGACCCCTCTAAAGGCAACAGATAGGTTTACATCATTAACAGTGATAGGGATGATGAAAATAATGTGTAACACATGTGTTGGATATAGATATGAGCATTTTCATTCCATATAATCAAATTTTTGGTAAGTTTTTAGAAACATATTAAAGAGCACCAAAACTGCTATAATTTATTCCCTAATAATATAGCAAGAAACAATGGACCCTATCTAAATGAATTACATGGTATAGTTATCTCAATTTAACAAAGTTGCAACCTAGACAAATATTCCCCCTTGTTTCAATGTATTCCTTTGGTTGATTAGGAGGACTATCACTAATCACTAAGGAAAGGGAGGACTATGAGGACTATCACTAAGGAAAGGGAGGACTATGTGTTGATACTAAGAGGGGGGTGAATCAGTATCAAGTACAATTTAAAACCTTTTTCAAATTATAATTAAACCATTCAATTATATTCAATGAGAAATGAACAATAGTATAAGAGTTACATCAATACACTGCAATACCCCATGCACAATATATGAGAAATAATCAATAGTTATTGTTCAAGGGAAGTAATGACTTCCAAAGGTAGCTATAGCTTCCAAATGTAAAGGGAGGGATAAACCTCCAAGAGGAAGATACAATCCTTCAATATCAAGAGATATTTGAACTCTCCATCCTTGCCCCTTCCTTCCACCCAACAATATATGAGAGATAATAAAACTTTACATTAAATCATCACCATCAACCAATCATCACATAGAACCTGATAATGCTTCCTGAGACTTCTTCAATTTCTTAAATTCTTCAATTCTTGGAGTACTATGATCCTGTAGATAATATTACTCAATGTATTCTCTGAAACTCCTCCAATTTTCACTCCTTGAATCCTCCCCAAAAAGAGGTTATAGAAAGAATGGTAGACTTTATTCAATTCTAGTCTATTCAAGAGAGTGAACTTTCATAGAATTCCCCGCACTCAATAATTAATATCCGATTCTGAAACTTGCACACAAGAAACTACACTCTGTACTCTTTCTAATGAAATTTTTCCCACTTCATTTGGATTATCTATGAAGAAGTTATGACTGTTTTACCTGGAACATCTATTTATTGACTAGCTTCAGGACTGGTCACAAACCCTATCTTCAACAGAGTCTATCTCCATAATTGTATCGAATAAAGAGATGAAATTTTTACTAGAGGTACCTTGATATGTCTTCTCAATACCATAGCGATTTCACCATCTGAATCATTATATAAAAAAATTTATAGCAAAAATGGTATGATGACCTGAAAATAACATACCTTAGAACACATCACCAAAAGACTTCATCCTCCCTTGAAATCTGGCTTTCTTTTCTTCTTATTACCTCTGAAATTCCACTTGTATCAAATGAATGTATAATGATTTTTATTTATACCATTTATGTCACTTCCTTTTAACATTAGGTTCGGCCTGACACTTTCTTATTTTGTAATTATTTTCTTTAATTATCTTCAGGGCCTACATGTACTTCCTTCTTCAATTCACCTTGTCATATTCAAAAATTCATTTCTCCTCAACCATAAGGATCCACATGACGTTCCGCATACCACTGGAAACAACATGATGTATACTATCCATCCATGGGTGTTTTATCTGCAGGTACATTTTCCTTCATGTCCAAATACCTTCATCAATCTTGCAGTCCAAAAACCATGACTAGGGTTGACATCAATGACAACATCCAATCTTCCAACAATCTCCCCCTTTGTCATTGATGGAAACACTCATGCTTCCCCTATCATCATGATCCCAATTTATCTCCCCCTTTGACATCAAAGGCAAAGGGTATGGCTTCTCCCCCTGAGTTTAATGGCAAAAGGTAACCTTCTTCTTTGGGGTTGCTCCCCCTAAACATGTGGAACGCAATAATGCTTCATCCTTATTTTTGGTCTTTGGGACTTTTTCTTCCTTGTAATCCTTTTGTGTGGCTTCTGTCTTCTCTCTCTTCTTCATGCCTAGGATGTATCTGTTGTTCGATCTTCTTGTTGTAGTTGCAACCAATCTTCCTGAGTTATTTTCTCTGATTTTACATTTTCGGGAGTCAAATGTAAGAGTATATCCTTGATCACACATTTTACTAACATTGAGTAGATTATGATTCAAGTCTTCAACCAATAGAACATTCTTTGCTTTTACATTTTTTCTTCCAAGATCTACTACACCTTCTCCAAGTATTTTGGCAGATGAGTCATCTCCAAATGCAACATTGCCACCCTTTCTCTTCAAGCTGATGAATTTGTCTTGATCCCCGGTCATGTGTGAAGAACATCCACTGTCTATGTACAATTCATCTTCTTCTTTACATTCTTCAACAGTTAATGCTATTAGACAATCTTCATTGTTTGGAATCTCTTTCCTTCTCCATACTGTGGTTGGCATAGGGACATCTTCATTCATATATCTGCAATCTCGTGCTTTCAAGCTTTGTGACCAAGATAATTGCATTTGTAGCATACAATTTTTTTGTCCATCAATGGGTAAAATAAATTATAACTTATGTTGACAAATCCACAATTATTTCCATATTTTATGTTTACACCATTCATGTTTCTTGCATATTTGTTCCTTTCATTGATTCTACAATCAATTGCCTTATGTCCAAAATTTTTGCAAGTATAACAATGACCAAGAAAGAAATTTGGATACCTGGGAGTAAGTGACCTTCTTTGTGATGTAGTCCATATGGGTTCATGATCTACTCTTCTATAGTTTCCTTCATACTGATTGAAGCTTCTTTGATTCCTGAAGGTAGGAGGTCTTCTTGGATATTCATATATTTTGTAATCATTCCTTCTTTCTGGTATCCTGGTCCACTTCTCATCAACTATCAGTGTAGCTCTTTCTTCAACCTTCTTGTTGGTATTTGCATCTTGTTTGTATGAAGTTTCACCCATGCATCCAAGATGTGTTAATTCTTTTGGCACTTGAGAGTTTTTTAAGCTCTTCCTCAATGAGACAACTTCTTGTTCAAGTTTCTCACAATATTCTTCTTTCTTTATCATTTGGACCTTCTTTACTTCTATTATTCTTCTTGATTCTTCGAGTAGAGTTTTCAAGGAAATGGTTTCTTCTCTTAGTTTCTGAAAGTCTTCTAATTGTTTCTTTAAGCTTACAACTGTCTTTTCATAACTACCCAATTCACTTCTTAGTTTTCTACGCATGTCTTTGAGCTTGCTATTTTCAATCTCAACATGCTTCAATTTTTTAAGATTCTCGTCTTCTTGTTGAATCATTTCTACTTCATGATTTTGTTCTTCTTCATTGTCATCTCTTTCAATCCATGGATGAGGACATTCAAATTCAACATGTCCTACTCCTTCACAATTAAAGGAAAAGAACTGACCTCTATTTCCTTGTTTGAAATCTGAGATGTTGTAATCTTCTTCAACTTCTTCTTCTTCTTCTGCTTCTTCCCTTGCATAAAGTTCTTGTAGCTTGTCCCAAAGATATTTTTCTGATGCACATGATCCCACCTTGGATTTCACTGAATTTGTCAATCCATCCAGGATGGTATCTATTGCCAGTTTGTTGTTCCCTTTTGCTTCCTTCTGAGATGCAGTCTTTGGTTTCTTCAAAGCATCATATCCTGAAGTAACTGAGAACCAAACATCTGCCCCAAGAGATTTCAAGTAAGTTTCCATTCTATTTTTCAAATATTCAAAATTGCTTCCATCAAATGGTGGAATCCCATTTGGAATGTTGCCTTCCATTTCTGCATAGGATCTTCCTTCCAGTGGTTAAACTATACTGAAGGTAACCCGCTCTGATACCAATTGTTGATACTCAGAGGGGGGTGAATCAGTATCAAGTACAATTTAAAACCTTTTTCAACTTATAATTAAACCATTCAATTATATCCAATGAGAAATGAATAATAGTATAAGAGTTACATCAATACACCACAATACACCATGCACAATATATGAGAAATAATCAATAGTTATTGTTCAAGGGAAGTAATGACTTCCAAAGGTATCTATAGCTTCCAAATGTAAAGGGAGGGATAAACCTCCAAGAGGAAGATACAATCCTTCAATATAAAGAGAGATTTGAACTCTCCATCCTTGCCCCTTCCTTCCACCCAAGAATATATGAGAGATAATAAAACTTTACATTAAATCATTACCATCAACCAATCATCACATAAAACCTAATAATGCTTCCTGAGACTTTTTCAATTTATTCAATTATTCAATTCTTGGAGTGCTCTGATCCTGTATATAATATTACTTAATGTATTCTCTGAAACTCCTCCAATTTTCACTCCTTGAATCCTCCCCAAAAAGAGGTTATAGAAAGAATGGTAGATTTTATTCAATTCTGGTCTATTCAGGAGAGTGAACTTGCACAGAATGCCCCACGCTCAATAACTAACATATGATTTTGAAAATTACACACAAGAAACTAAAGTCCGTACTCTTTCAAATGAAATTTTTCCCACTTCATTTGAATTCTCTATGAAGAAGTTATGACTGTTTTACCCAGAACACCTGTTTATTGATCAACTTCAAGACTGGTCACAAATCCTATCTTCCACAGAGTGTATCTCCATAATTATATCGAATCAAGAGCTGAAATTTTTTCCAGAGGTACCTTGATATGTCTTCTCAATGCCATAGAAATTTCACTATCTGAATCGTTCTAGAAAAAAAGTTATAGAAAAAATGGTAAGATGAACTGAAAATAACATACCTTAAAACACATCACCAAAAGACTTCATCCTCCCTTGAAATCTGGCCTTCTTTTCTTCTTATTACCTCTAAAACTTGACTTGTATCAAATGAATGTATAATGATGTTTATTTATACCATTTAAGTCACTTCCTTTTAACATTAGGGATGACCTGACACTTTCTTATTTTGTAATTCTTTTCTTTAATTATCTTCAGGGCCTACATGTACTTCCTTCTTCAATTCACTTTTTCATCTTCAAAAATTCATTTCTCCTCAACCATGAGGATCCACGTGACGTGTCACATACCACCAGAAACAACATGGTGTATACTATCCATCCATGGGTCTTGTATCTGCATGTGCATTTTCCTTCATGTCCAAATACCTTCATCAATCTTGTAGTCCAAAACCCATGACTAGGGTTGACATCAATGACAACAACCAATCTTCTAACACTATGAACAATCCCTTTAGTTTCACATAGCTAAATTTATATTTAATGCAATCTACACTATACGTTCTTTCCTAAACATGTGTGACATGTGATATATTTATCTTCCTCCTCTTTCAGTGAGTTATCAAAAGTTGTGGAGATATGGTATTTGGATCATTACAAACATTTTTGCAATGTGTTCTTAGCACCTATTTATGTTCTCCTCTTTTATAAACAATGCCTAATATTCTTTAAGGGAAACTTAGTTGTGTTAGGGCTGATCAACAGTTGGTACATAGAAGGAGATGACAATTATATCCAAATCTATAAGTGCACCTCATCTTTGAATATATTTCTTAATCACATCATATCCTCATTCTTATATTGAGGGCTTCTTATTCTCATGTAGAAGAGGGATTAAGAAAAAGACTAAACCCTAAACTCTATATCAGGAATTCAAAAGATATCATAATAAGAATGCCCATAAGAAGAACAAGCATAGTAGGAAGGTGAGAGGGAATCAATCGCTATGCTTTGGAGGTAAATGAGCATTCACTATGCTTAGGAGGTAAATTAGCATGGGAATATACCAATATGACTCATACTCAATGATTCGCTTTGGAAGGGGCAGGAAAAAATTGGAATAACATACTCAACAATTCGTTTTGGAAGAAAAGGAAGTAAAAAAAAAATAGAAAACAAATACAAAGTCAACACGGAACTAAATCACTATCCTGTGAGGTGTGAGATCAATAGTTGAATATGGAGGCAAAATAAGGTTTAGAGACTATGTTTGCATACCATGGTTTTTTCCAGGGAAGTCTATGGAATCGAAATTTAGCCCATGCGCCTCTCCCTCCTTCGTGCGCCCCTCCTTATCCTCCTCCTCTCCCTCCTTATCCCCTGCTACCCTCCACTTTGTTGTGTGTGCCTCCTTCTCCCCTGCTACCCTACCCTACACTCTATGTGTGTGCAAATGTGTAGCTATTCAGGCTAGCTATGCCTCTCTCTCCTCTGTGTGCCCCTCCTTCTCCTCCTCTCCCTCCTTCTCCCCTACTACCCTCCACTTTGTCGTGCATTCCTCCTTCTCCCCTGCTACCCTACCCTCCACTCTTTGTGTGTGTAGACATAGGGGGGGATTCATCTCCCCCCCCTCCATTCTCTACTGATGATGTTTTCAGGAAGCTCATCAACAACCAAGGTAAGAAAATTCCCCCCCCCTGAAGTCCCAAAATTCATCAAGAAATTAGATGTTATCCTGAAAATAGCATTGTCAGATGAACATCCCATCAAGATTGCCCTGGAATTAGTAGAAATAGGGTTAGTAGGCCAGTTTATGGGGCTATGGACATCGACAAAAATTATGGATGATTGGATCTAGAGGAACTGGAGGCCCCAACTTCAACAAAATGTAACCTGTTATCCAGTGGCAAGGGGCTTCTTCATTTTTGAATTCATATCAAAAGAAGGAACTGGAGGCCCCAACTTCAACATAGTATAACCTGTTATCCAGTGGCAAGGGGAATTCTTTGTTTTTGAATCTAGGGGTCCATCATACCCACCAACTAAAAGTTTGCCTGTATTTGTACAAAAAAAAGAAACAACTTCAAAATTGGTATTGTGCTTGGATCGCCCCTCATCATCAAGCTTCTACTCTCTACATATCTCTCTAAGGTTATATTCCTTAAAATGTGTAATGGCATCTTTGTCATGGTACTCTACTTCATTTTCCATTGTACTCCATCTCTTATTTTCCCTCTCTATGTCTATCTCTCCTATAGATTTCCATGATGGAGTGGAGTGTAGGAGAAGGGGGAACTTGAACCTTAGGCCAATCCAATTTATCTTTTCAACTCAAAGATCACAATATCACAATCACAATATTTTCAACTCAATCAAAGATCACAATATTTTCAGCTCTTGTTTCAGTCTCATGTTTTTGCCTCTCTTATAACACTCTTAAGGTTAAATTTTGATTCTTCGATTGCTTAATCATATCCATATGTTGCACCTCATCTTTGCATATATTTCTTAATCACATCCTAGGTAGATTAGTAATCATGGATGTATCTTACCAAATCGTCGATTTTGGATCCTATACAGAATTAAAGGAACACAAGAAATGCATGCTTTCAACATATCCTCTCACCATTAGAGATTTTATTATGAAATATTTCTCTGCAATCTTGGTAAAACATGACTAGATTGAATTCTACATATTGCATCTCAATATTTTTAAATTCCATGACCTACTGGACAATGTTTTTTACCAATTCAAGCATTAACGCTTAGGTTGGACATATTGCCACCAAGAATGCCCATAAGAAGAGCGACACTGGGATAACATAATAAGGGGGACATACTCACATTATGGGCTATATTATGGAATCTTATTACTCTACCACGCTTCCTACATATTCGCACAAACAAGGTAGGATCTATTCCACATACTAGGATCTCTTCTAGACAAGTGGATCGGGGATTCCTATCCTCATTCTTATATTGAGGGCTCCTTATTCTAATGTAGAAGAGGGATTAAGAAAAATACTAAACCCTAAACTCTATAGCAGGAATTCAGAAGATATCATAATAAGAATGCCCATAAGAAGAAGAAGCAAAGTAGGAAGGTGAGAGGGAAGCAATCATTATGCTTGGGAGGTAAATGATAAATCGCTGTGCTTGGGAGGTAAATGATCATGGGAATATACCAATACGACTCATACTCAACGATTCGCTTTGGAAGGGGCAGGAAAAAATTGGAATAGCATACTCAACGATTCGTTTTGGAAGAAAAGGAATTCAAACAAAAAAATTAAAAAAAAATACATAGTCAACATGGCACTAAATCACTATCCTGCAAGGTGTGAGATCAATAGCTGAATATGGAGGCAAAATAGGGTTTAGAGACTATTTTTGCATACCATGGTTTTTTCCAGGGAAGTCTATGGAATCAAAATTTAGCCCATGTGCCTCTCCCTCCTCCATGCGCCTCTCCCTCCTTCTCCCATGCTCCTCTCCCTCATTCTCCTCCTCCTCTCCCTCCTTCTCCCCCGCTACCCTCCACTATGTGTGTGTGCCTCCTTCTCCCATGCTACCCTCCACTCTTGGCTACATGGTCTCTTTTCCTAGATCTTGGATTATTTATTTTTATATTTCTTACCACTATTGTGCTTTTTTGATCCAGAGGATGGGGGTTTATATGGGTTGATCCCCCTATATCCAATAATGTGGTAGCAATATCTTCAACTATATCCTTAATTTCTATACATAGATTCCCATGTTCTCCCTGCTCTATTCTCTTCACTATTGTTCTCTTCTTTTTAGTGCTAGTGCCAAACCACACTCATTTTTCTTTCTTATCTCTAATGTAGGGTGTGTGTCCACATCTCTAATAATTTATAGGGTTGTAAACTATTCATCACTTAGTAATAGGATTCTATATCATGAAACTGTGTGTGGGTGTCTTTATAATTGATCACAAATGAGTAGTTTTACAATACCATGATGGGATTAGGATAATGGTTTCCCTCCTTGTGTTTTGTATCATCTCTTTGAGGAACTAGAGAAAAATGTGGAACACTTATGTGTTTTCTTTACATATCAAATGTGAGTAATACCTTGATTTATATAATAATATGATGGACCCCTAGATTACCATTTTTTCCTCGTCCTATTTCCATGTATTATTAATGTATTTTCCTCAAAGACCTAAGACTTTCCTAAGAACTCTTGTTTTAATTGACAAGGTGATAACAAGTGTACAAATTACATTATATAAATTGTGAACATATGATATGATGGAAAACACTTAGGAGAATTAATCGATCAGGTGTCATTCATGTATACCCACGGTCACATGTGATGGAACCTACCACTGATGATGCCCCAAGTTACTGCAAATGTTTCTAAATCCACTTCCCAAAATAATGAGTTGAATTTTATAGGAAGATATTCTCTAAAAGGAAGGCATTGAGGTATCTATCATCAATTGGTGTGAAATAAGATTAGGAACATGAATTGAGGTCTTGGAAAATAACTTTGAGAGAACAAACCACTAAGTACAACTTGGCACTGGGAAGGTTAATATGGATGGTAAAGATATTTAAGAAATGTATAATGCAAGCTAAAAATTCCCTTTAACATAAGCATGACCTAATGATGACCTGGGAAACAATTGACACCAAAAGGGACCAATTATATACACCAATAATTCAAGAGATATTGAAGGGTGTTCCATAAAGACTAGAAGAATAACTAATCATAGAAGTCAAAACTCAAAATCATGGTGTTATTTCCTAAAATAAACTTGTCATTTTATTTGATTTTTAGGTGATAGCATAGTCATGAATAAGTGTCATTTTTAATTTTTTATGGTTTATGGTCTCCAAGCAAAGAGAATAAGTGAGAAATTGCAAAATAAATCAATTTGTTGTTTATTGCTTTCAAAAATCAAAGAAAAGTCTTTTCGGCGGCTAACCATTGTTTTGAAGTTGAGAAGGAGCCACTAAAAAGTCAAGCTTCTGGCGGCAAATGCGACTTTTGGAAACAAGAAGGAGCCACCAAAAAGCCAAACTTCTGGCAGCAAATGTGACTTTTGGAAACAAGAAGGAGCCACTGAAAGTGCAGAAGTGGTTTTGGGCACCGCCTCTTCAAGAGTTCGAAAGAGAAAAGGAAGTACACACGTCACAAAGGGAGGATGACCATTTTTATGGGAGATTGGCATGCTTACAAGACCTTATCACCGGTTATGGAATAATCATTCACATGTATACATCAGCATTATGGTCATCATTAAAATTCAAATTCCACGAGTTCTGGATGCCTATAAACAATGTTTCTCCTCCACCAATTGATCATACAGAGTTTATTCTTCATCGCCAACAGGTTCTTTCGATTGGTAATTTCTTTGTTTCAGGTTTCTACAGGTTATCTTGTTTTTTGCAGATGGGTAAGAAATGAGGTGGTCCACCTCTCAGGAAGGAGTTAGACAACATTCAATATTTACAATCTCATCCAGAGATTCTTCAGTATTTCTCAGATTCAGACTGTCTCACTTATGTGGAAAAGATACAAGAGGGTTACCACCAGGGTATCACAGAAGCCTTTGCAAAATCTTATGATGGAAACAAAGACACAGTTGGCCCTTTGGAGATACAAGTTGATGAAGCATCCATAGCCTCTTCTACAGGCATGCCAAGAACAGGGAAAAAATGGTTCAAAACCACAGTCACTAAGAATCTGGAGTTTAGACCTTATTTAAAGCCTGAATTCCAAGACATCATTTTGAATAGGGATATCCCCATTTCACATCTCGAGGAGAAGTGGAATATTCTTCTCAAATCCATACAATTGTATATAACTACAGAGGGAATGTATGATAGGGCCATGTTATACCACTTCAAACTTATGGACCACTTTACAGGAAAGGTTCCTCTCAATATACCATATTATTTTCACAAGATCTTGACAAAGATGTCACACAAGGTCCAAGCTGAACTTGACCATATCCAAAACACCTTGTTTCATTTTGGTTTGATCAAGATGATTCTTGTAGAAGAATTGAGGAAGTAAGAAAGAACATGGGAACACTTCCTGTTTTGGGGAGGTTTTGAGTTAGACACTCAACCTGATAAAGGAAAGGGGAAATCAATCAAAAATATACCAACTCCTCAGATCAGTCTAAAGAGGAGGAGATCCATCACCCTTGACCTCTCAGAAGAACCATCATCGAGCTCAAAATTCAATAAGGCAAAGAAGAAATTGGTTTTCAAGGAAGCTGCAGAGCAAGCTTCAACTCAGCAGACCAAGCAAGCAAATGTGCTTAAATTACCATACTCAGAATATGGTTCTGAGCCAAACAAATAATAGGTCCCTGCTGATCAAAACATAGAATTTTCTATGAAGCAAGCACCATAAACTGAGAGGTTCACAAGTTATGAGGAAGGAGAAACATCAAGCAAGAAAAAATCTAGCAAATCATAGAAGATTAACAAACTCAAAGAGAAAATAGCACAACAGGAAGTGATAGAGAGGGTGATGAAGGCCAGATATGAGACTCTATCAAAGAATTTTGTAGAAACCAGTGCAGCCTTGGAAAGATTGGCACTTGAAAGTGTAAAGGAAAAGAAGAAGAAGAAGAAGAGTATCACAAAGGATAATCACCAGCTATTTTGTTTTGCTAAGCATTTGAAGAAAAAGATAAAAAAGTTGAAGGCTAAAATAGCTACACACCCATATTTGCATGTCCTTGCAGAGGTTGCTCAAGATTTTCAAGTGGATCAGTCCAAATAATCAAGGAAAAAGACTCATTTTTGAAGTTTTTATCTTTTTAACAAACACAGGATTTTCGGTGGCATAATCAACATAACAACACATAGTTCGTCGCCGAAAGCCCTGTCTTTTGGCGGCTAACTCGCATTTTTCAGGGAAAAAGAGATGCTTAAATTGTTGGAAACATATTTTGAATATCTTGCGCTCAAACAAAGGGGATTTTTGGTGATGAAGCATAAAGTAATCTCAAACAAATTGCTATGTACATTTTGGCATCTTGTTTCAGAGTTTTGAGGCATTAAACAAGGTAGCTAGGTTGATGATTAGCCTATCATTATTGAAGACTACTTACAGCTATTGAGGAACATATCTAGCTGTTGAAGAAAGACACCATCCTTATCATCAAACATCAGGACCTTCATGCAACTGTCGAAGACTTAGAGGATTGAAGACAAATCGAATTCTAGAAATGAACTAGATCCATACTTTTTGGAATATTTTTTGTAACAGTTTTCTATTATTAGTATTTCAGATCCAATTTCTCAGGATCTGAAATTGCTTGTAAAGGCTATAAATCCTATCAATTTTATAGACTGATGGTTTGAGTCTACAGACTATACCATGTTGTTTTTTGTACTGAGACCTTTTATATAATACAGATCACAAGTTCCTTTCACTGTTAATGTCAAATCACAAACATGTTATCTTCTTTGTTTTTCTAGTTTCTGTCATTTACATATCAATGAAACCAGAATGTTTAGATTAGATTTTGACTACCTATATATTTGTGTTTCATAGTTTATTAAATTCAAGATTAGTTAGATTTATAAAGAGAAAACAAAAAAAAATATTTGTATGTGCTTTCTTTATCTGCTTCTCGAAAGCAAACTGTTTATATTGATTTACTAAGTTTCGATTAAAACTTGCAATTTGTAAATGATTATTGTTATCTAAGTTTGTCTTGTTGCAAATGACTATCATCTCATTGGTCAACTCATAAACATTGATTTAACAAGTAATCTGTGCTATCTTTATTCATCCCATCACATATGTGTTCTGGTTGATAGATATAGACTTTCTTCACCTACCAGTTCAATTACTTATCTAATTATTGACTTTTGAAACATTTTACGTTATCAGGCTTCTTCAAGATACAACTTGAGAAGGACTCCTGGAGAGATAACACATGGTACATCTCCCAAGAAAATACTAAAACCCAATTGAATCAAAATAGGTTATTTTTTCAAGGGAAACAAAACTTATAGATGCCACCTAATTACTAAATCATAGATATATAAATTACACCACCCCCATGCTTTTCTTTTTTATGTCTTTTGATTTTTTAGTCTTTTTCATATTACATCAAGATTTAAAAATAATAAAAAATGCTAGAATATAGTGAAGGAGATAAAGCCTTATGATCCCAATGACCACATTCCTCCAACATTCTAACATAATGATTGTTGTGTGACAACTATCATGAAGGGTGACGACTAAGACTAGGGGCAACTTTCGATGACTCCACTAAATTAGGGTTTATGGTTCTAAGGATTATGTTCACTTGATTGCACTTTTTTCTTATGTTTCCAAGAGATACTTTTAGTTGGCAATGATAGGAAGAGAATTTATTAGCCTCCTCAATGGGAGACAGGCAACTGGAATTTGGATCGGGGGCATTGCCCCCGAACCCCCAAAAAAATTGGGGTGGCGATGATGGGTCAAATTTCAACTATGCTATAAACCTCATTTTTCATGAGCTTATCTTGGTTTCGAGAATAGTTCATTCTCTAATAAACAGGGGAAACCACTTGAAGGTGGAATCTCTAATTATGCCTCCCCTCCCCCTCACATCACTCTCAATTTCCCCAATACCCAATCTATCTGGATTCAAAAAATATAATTAAAAATGACACTAAGATCACATGAAAGAAAAAAAACATAAGAGATCTATAGTACAAATCACTCACCACATGTAGGAATATCATTGATCTTCTTCTTCATCCAACTCATCATATTTGGTATCATCATCTGGTATTTTAGAATCATCATTGAATGGATTGGCCATATCAACATCATCATCAGTACTGTCATTATTTTTTATAATATCATCATCAGATATAGCATCATCGATAAAATAATCATCTACATCATATGGTCAATCAACTTCTTCAACTTCATCATCTGACGATACACATTCTACCTCCTCATGTTCCTCTATATCACCTTCTAGTTCTTGAATATCATCTTCTTTCGATACATTATACTTTACAGGCCTTCCTCTTAAATCATATCTAACAACAAACGACCAACCTGGCTTACCGGGAACCTCGCAATAGAACACCTGCTCACATTGCCTAGGAAGAACATAACTTTCTAGACCCGACTCAAATGTCCTTGTATTAACCATGGTAAAACCATTGTCATGTTGAATAACAGTTCTTTCAGGATCATGTTCATTTATCCATAAATGATACCATTTGACCTCAAACAGAATTATCTTGAAGGATTTGAAGTCACACTCGATTATATCATCCAAATATCCATAATATCTATTTTTTGTTAGTCTTGGATGTTTGTCACTTCTAGAAGAAACATTAGTGAGTTGAAACACTGTAGTTATCCCTAAATCTGTGGTTTTCTTCATGTCATTCACGCTTTTGACGCGAAATTTTCGACCATTATACCACATAGCTTTGTGGTGATTCAACTGCAATATTCCCGAAAATTACAAAATAAATTAATAATTAATAAACATATTTAAACTTAATAAATATTAAAAAATAATACACTAACATTTTGTATAATAACATAAACTGCGGGTAAAATTTTATATGCTTACCTGTTTATCTTTTAAACCATATGCTAATTCAATCTCCCTCTGCGTAAGATTGTGATCTTCATTACGATGAGCTCTTTTAATTAATGTAGCCACCCCTTCCCATGATAACCTACAATCATGTTGTTCACATTGTTCTATCCATAGCTTCATCCAATCAAGATTGTTAGCAATGTATAAATGTAGTGCATCCCACACTCAACCAGCTGCAATAAAAAAATATACAAATTAGTAAGAACAATGAATAATAATAATTGATGGAGGTATAATATAAATTGAAGAAATAAAATGGAGATAAAATCAAATAATATAATACCTTTCACTTTGCTCATTTTACCACTCTCGACCAAGACCTCCACTTCAGATATTTTGACGTTATTGACACCCCAAATGCAATGCATATTAATTTTCCTCCCTAAATCAGGAAGATAATTGCTAATATACACTAATGTTTGATATACCATATATGTAAATTCTAACCTTGTACAATATCTACTACGAACTGATATTCAGAAAAGAACAGAAAAGACAAAATGGAAAATACAAACATTACACAGAGATTTTTCACCTGGAAACCCAAACCAGGAAAACCAGCATATATTATATTCATACATTTTGTTACATTGTTTACAATACAATATACATATAGGAGCCAGCAACATCCAAAACCCTAACCCAATGACCTGGATTAGTCCAAAACCCTAATTCCTTAACCGAAAATAGAAAACCATTGGCAAAAGACCATGTGCCGAAAAACCACCTAATATCATGTGGTCCCAAAAATATGGCGTCCCGGAAATATGTCGGCCCAAAAAAAAAAATTTGGGGGTGCTGCCCCTGAACCCCCACGCGGGGGGCTCTGCCCCCCCTCTAACCCCCTTGTGCGCCCGGCGTAGGCTCTCAGACACTACTACTCATGCAAAGAATATAACACATACCCAACATTCTCCCACTTGTTGTTTTCTTTGCACACAGGGGGTTACAGGGTTACATAGTCAACAATCCAGGGCAGCAATGCCCATGGATCCTCTACACCAAGAGAACTTCTCAGTGCTCACAGATTTTGTTAATGAA
>JASDQU010241406.1:53028-79196 GCA_032191745.1 Picea mariana
CTACACTGCTTCTTGTAGTGCCCTTCTTTTCCACACCTCCAACATACCCTTCCAAACTTTCCAGGAGATTTAGATCTACCCTTAGACTTAGATCTCCCACTTGAGAAATTAGATCTATTTCTTTCCTGGGAACGCCCTCTTGCAAATAATGTGTATGTGCTATGTCCTTCCATATTATTTCGTCTCATCTCCTCCGACAACAGGGATGAGACTACTTCTTCAAACTTCAAAGAAGTTGTATTACTACCTATGGCCACAACCAGACTATCCCACGAGTCTGGTAAAGAACACAACAAACTAATACATTTATCTTCATCTGAAATTCTAATATCAACAGATACTAACTGACTTACCACAGTATTGAAGGCATTCAAATGCTCTGCCACAGAGTCTCCATCTCTCATCCTCAAGTTATACAGCTTCTTTCTCAGGAATAGTTTATTTACCAGGGACTTAGACTGATACAACTTCCCCAACTTTTCCCATAAATCCTTGGTTGTAGCTTCCTCTGACACATTCAGTAACACTGAATCGGAGAGACACAGTCGAATTGTGCTCTTTGCCTTCCAATCCGTCTTTTTCCAGTCATCTGCAGAAGTTCCTGTAGGTGTAGTACCTGGATCTACCGTGATCCACTGATCTCTGTCCACCAAAAGATCTTCCATCTTGAGCTTCCATAGCTCAAAGCTTTTCCCATTAAACTTCTCAATCTCCATCTTCGAATTGCTTGCCATTTCTTTTCACCTAAAAAATAATACCGCAGATCTCCCACTGTAACAAGGCTTATCACAGTCCCGAGCCAAACCCTTGGCAACAAAGGCGTCCCCCTGAAGCCAATAAAGCTCTGATGCCAAATGTAAATTCTAACCTTGTACAATATCTACTACAAACTGATATTCAGAAAAGAATAGAAAAGATACAATGGAAAATACAAACATTACACGAAGATTTTTCACCTGGAAACCCAAACCGGGAAAACCAGCATATATTATATTCATACATTTTGTTACATTGTTTACAATACAATATACATATAGGAGCCAGCGGCATCCAAAAGCCTAACCCAATGACCTGGATTAGTCTAAAACCCTAATTCCTTAACCGGAAATAGAAAACCATCGGCAAAAGACCATGTGTCAAAAAACCACCTAATATCATGTGGTCCCGAAAATATGTCATCCCGGTAATATGTCATCCCGGAAATATGTCGGCCCGAAAAAAAAAATTCGGGGGCGCTGCCCCCGAACCACCGCGCGGGGGGCTCCACCCCCCCTCTAACCCCCCTGTGCACCCGACACAGGCGCTCAGACACTACTACTTGTGCAAAGAATATAACACATACCCAACAATATACTCCTCCACCATAGAACCCTCGGGACGTGCTCTTTGTCTAACTGAAGCCTTCAATGACTTCAGGTGTCTCTCCACCATCCACATTGACCTTATGTGTATAGGTCCACACAATTCAATCTCCTCAACCTAGTGTATAAGGTAGTGTTCTTGCACATTGAAAAATGTTGGAGGTAGATACTTTTTCATTGCAAACATTAAAAGAGGAATTTCTTTCTTCCAATATTTTATATCTTCCTTATGGATTTGTTTAGATGACAACCACCTACAAATTTTACGAGAACAAAATAGGTTTAAACAAAGACAATATTGTATACATGAATATTACAAGTAAAACACATGTCATCAACAACTTCTACAACATTTTTATTACATATAAATAATAATAAGTAAGTCATTTGTCGTTATTAACCTCATGTACTTTCCAAGGTCATATATTACTTGTTTTACGTTGTTGTCAAAGTTGTCGGGCAAAGATAGAGGTAGCACATACTGTAACAAAACAATGGCACAATAATAAATTTCTGATTTCATATTAACAATATATTTACAAAATTTAAAAATATTACATCGATTCTTACCAATACATAACAAATATACAAAAGAAATTACCTTGATGAAGGTATGCCAGTCATGAGTTTTTGATGCAGGAGCATCGCCCATGACAAGCGAGCCAGCATGGAAGACAATGAACAACTGGACAAGTCTAGCTGAAACTTTTTGAATTTTAATCCAAGATGATGCGCCAATGTATAAATGATGCATTTATGAAAAGCGCCTTTTGTATATTGTATTGGACTTTGAGCGATACGCTCTCATCCTTAGCAGATAAGAGGCATTTAATCTAGTTAATGCAAGTAGGTAAAATTTTTTTTTCCAAGATTAGACAGTTTTAGGAGCAGGAGGGAAAACAGATATAGACACCCTCATTGTTCAATGTAACATGAGCCAGCCAACATAATTCAGAGCAGGAAGAGCATAGGAGTATAGCAGAGAGCTGTAGAAGAACATCCATTTACAGATCTGGAATTAATAGAAGGAATTGATTCAAATTCATGGCTTTTATGTTTCTCTCTGTGTATGTGTTGATAATATGCTCATGAATGTTTGTTTTCTATTATGTATTTGCTTTGAGATGTTGTGCATGTGATTCCATGTTTCAAACTTAAGTCTAAAGGGAAGAGGTAATGAGTTTCAATTGTTTCTCTGCTTGAGCAAGGATTCCTGCAAGGAGTGCAGTCGAAAACATCCGCAAGGAGTGCATTGATGGAGGCTCAGGTAGTTTAACTCTTATTCTTATTCACCCAGAAGTAAAAGTGGGTTGTTGAAGCTGTTCCAGGAGTGCGCAGGCTGAAGAGGAAGTCTCAGTCATGAATCTGAGAAGGAGGCTTTGGAGCACTGCTGTCGTAGGCGTGCGCAGAGTCAAAGGAAGCCAAACAGCTGAAGCGTTTGCAGGATTTCCGCCAGGAGTGTGGGCAAAGGGTTCTTCTTTATAAGAAGACTGAGAAGCTGAAGAAAGCTTAGGAGAAGCAAAGGCCTTCAGAATTTTGTTGAAAGGTTGCACCGGAGATTTCCATGCCAAGAAATCCTCAAGGGGAAAGAAATCGACGGTCGAGATTCGTGGAAGAAACTCACGAAAGACCGCCAGTCGCCAGATCTGACGAAAGATGCACCAGGTTTTTAATCCCATTGGAGTCATTGGGATATTGGAGGCATCGGGGTTTTATAAGTCAAGAGTATCGAGGTCTTTTTAGTCTCAAATTATCGGAAGAGATCCTAGCCATTGATCCTGGTAGGACACGCGTTAGGCATCAGGGGAGGAGTCGAGGTTCGACACATCGCGAACTCCGGAAGTGAAGAAATCATGGTCACAGGAATCCCGATCTCACGATGTCCGATATAGGAACGGGAAAGTGGTGACGTGGAAGGATCGACTCTCATGTGCATCGGGGTTTGGGACTTGGAGAGTTCCGTGAATTAGTGCAACGGGAATCATGATATCCCGATACGCAATTTCCCGATCTGTCATGGGAGTGTGGGCCATAGTGGAGCTGGTGAGTAGACAGGTGGCAGCCCATATTGGAATTCGGGGAATTGGAAGTCCCGAGCACACAACATCAGGAATCGCGATATCCCGATGGTACAAGGACAGAGTGGGGACAACCAAGGTCAGAGTGGTGGACAGGTGTCATGCCACACTGAACGATCACAGATTGGGAGTCAGGGATCTGTGGGGAAAATTGATTGCAACACCGTAAGTGCCGATTTCCCGATGGGAGGATTCCCAATAGGGGAAAAGAAAGCTGGCAATTAACCACATCAGGATTCAGGGATTTGTGAGACCCGAACCTGCGACTTCAGGACTCGCGATCCTGCGAAATCTGATTTCCCGATTTGGAGCAGAGAGATCATACGGAGTATTCTGTGGGTGTTGGAAAGTCCCAATAAGGGATTGGAAGATCTTTTTTTGGGGTTCTTCGAGCCAAGAAAGGAGAAGGTCCTGTGTGAGCAGCGTACCTGAGGGTATGGTTGCGGTTAGAGTGGTATCAGAGCAAGCAAATTTCTTTGCTTTCTGTAGTAGAGAAGAAGAGAAAACTTCACCATGTCGTAGAGGAAAGAAAGAAAATCACCCAATCTAGAGGATAGGGAGAACTAGAGAAGAAGAGGGAGATAAGCACAGAATCCAGAAATGGAGAGACAGGTACGTGATCTCCAAGCGAGACTAGAAGATATGGAGGCAGTGCAGAGACGCACAACCAGTGCTGGAGATCTGAGTGACTCCAAAGGCGAAGTTGAAGCCGAACAAGAAGAAGAAGTTGCAGCCGAAGATGCAGCTAATGAGCAATTAATTAAAGCTATCACCCGCATGAGTTCGAAAAAGAAGATGGACATTCCAGCTTATGAAGGGAATCTGGATGTAGAAGAGCTTCTGGATTGGATTAGAGCTCTTGACACCTACTTCGATTATGAAGATATCGAAGAGGATAAGAAAGTCAGGCATGTTGTCACAAGATTAAAGGGACATGAAGCATTATGGTGGGACGAGCTTCAAGCATAAAGACGCTGCAAAGGTAAGCAGAAGATTAAAAGCTTGGATCGAATGATTGCAAAGATGAAGGCAAAGTTCCTCCCGAGAGATTATCAAATCACTTTGTTCAGGAGGATGCAGAACCTGAGACAGAAGCTGATGACGGTAAAAGAATACACAAAGGAATTTTACATGTTGAATATCAGAGCAGCTCATCGGGAGAGCGATGATGAAAAAGTTGCCAGGTATATGAATGGCTTGAGATACAATATCCAGGACGAGATGAGTATGACAACCATCCGAACGGTGGAGGATGCGTATCAAATGGCTTTGAAAGCTGAAGAGAAGTCGAGCCGTAAGAAAGGACAACGAGGCCAAGGTAAAAGCCAACCCAAAGGTAAGTCAGTTGCCCAAGATAGGTTCCAGAAATCCAAGGACGACTGGAAGAATCCTCAGATTAGGACAGAAAGAGGTGGAAGTTCACAGCAAGGCTAGCACGCTGAACAGTGAGGGCAGTATACAAAGCAGAGCGAAGGATACGCTGATAATAACACATTTCCTCGTACCAGAGGTAGAGGAAGAGGCAGAGGTGGAGTCATCACATGCTTCACATGTGGAAAGAATGGGCACAAGTCATTTGACTTTCCAGATAAGAAGAAGGACAGAGGAGAAGCTCATATCATCAAGGCACAGAGGCGAGATGCTGAAGCAAAGGACACAGAAGACGGAAGTTCATTGATAATGCATAAGGTTCTCTTAACACCTGAGAAGAAGGTGGAGGACACAATTCAAAGAAACCGACTTTTCAGAACTACTTGCAAGACCAAAGACAGGGTGTGCAAGGTTATCGTGGATAGCGGGAGCACAGATAATCTCGTTTCAACCGAGATGGTGGAGAAACTAGAGCAGAAGACAATTGATCGTCCGAGTCCATATAAAGTTTCATGGCTACAGAAGGGACATCAGATAAATGTCACTAAACAGTGTTTAATTGAATTCAAAATAGGAGGGTATAATGATAAAATACTCTGTGATGTTATCCCTATGGATGCTTGTCATTTATTGCTAGGAAGACCATGGAAATATGACAGGAACGTAGTTCATGATGGGAAAATGAATACGTATACTTTGGAGAAGAATGGGAGAACACATATGTTACTTCAAATTAAAGATAAAGAAGTAAAACCAGAAGTGAGAAATACTGTACTTCTCATGAGTGGGAAGGAGCTTCTTACGGAAGTGAAGAAGAAAGAAGATCCACAATTCTTTGTGGTCAGAAAACCCAAAATCGTTTTGACCAACACAAGAGTAGATGATTTGCCGGAAGATATTCAAGAACTGCTGGAAGAGTTCACTGAAATCGTGGTAGATGAATTACCTCATTCATTGCCATCGATGAGGAGCGTAAGTCACCATATAGACCTCATACCAGGAGCTAGTTTGCCGAATAAAGTCACGTATAGGTTGATGCCTCAGGAGAATGAGGAGGTTAAGAAGCAGGACCAGGAGTTGTTGGACAAGGGATTGGTCAGGGAAAGTTTGAGTCCATGTGTCATTCCAACGGTACTCAGCCCAAAGAAAGATGGAGGCTGGAGAATGTGCACCGATTCCAGAGCCATTAACAAGATAACCATCAAGTACAGGTTTCCATTGCCATGGATGGACGACTTGATGGACTGTTTAAGTGGAGCCAAATTTTTTTCAAAGGTTGATTTGAAAAGTGGATACCATCAGATTTGCATGAGGGAAGGCAACGAGTGGAAGACGGCCTTCAAAACCAACGAAGGGCTATACGAATGGCTAGTCATGCTGTTTGGATTAACGAATGCACCAAGTACCTTTATGAGGTTGATGAATGAAGTGTTGAAGGAATTCATCGGGAAGTTTGTCATTGTTTATCTGGATGACATATTGATTTTCAGCAAAACAAAAGCAGAACATCTGAAGCATTTAGCTACAGTAATGAAGAAGCTACAGCAGGAGAAGTTGTTGATCAACATGAGGAAATATTTTTTTATGAAGACATAACTCATTTACTTGGGATTTGTCATATCAACGAATGAAATGAAGATGGATACAGATAAGGTGGAGGTAATTAAAAATTGGCCATCACCGAGAAATGTTTTCGAGTTGAGAAGTTTTCATGGACTGGCTAGTTTCTACAGGAAGTTCATCAGAAATTTCAGCGGGATTAGCGCAACGATGATGGATACAGTCAGAAAAAGACATAAATATTTTCATTGTACTGAAGAGGCCGAGAAAAGTTTCAAATTGTTGAAATAGAAAATTACAGAACAACCGGTTTTGGTGTTACCGGATTTTCAGAAAACTTTTCAGGTAAAATGTGATGCAAGTGGGTTTGCCATAGGAGCATTCTTGAGTCAGGATGACAGACCAATTGCATATTTCAGTGAGAAGTTGAATGAGGCAAGGGAGAAATACTCCACATATGATAAATAATTATATGCCATCATTCAGGCATTGAAGAAATGGAAACATTATTTGATTCCGAGAGAATTTATTTTATATAGTGATAACCATGCATTGCAGTATGTAACTCAACAGAAGAAATTGAATCAGAGACATGTTAAGTGGGTCGAATACATGCAAAATTTTACATTTGTAACTAAGCATATTTCAGGTACTACTAACAAAGTGGTTGATGCTTTGAGCAGGAAATGTTTGTTGTTGCAGGAGTTCAAAGTCAAGACTTTAGGCTTTGATGATCTTAAGGACATGTATGCAGCTGATCAGGATTTCAGTGAAGCGTATGGAGCAGCTGAGAACCTAGTTCTCAGAGACCGAAGTCAGTGGATAGAGTATGTGATCCAGGATGGATTGTTGTTCAAAGGAAATCAACTATGTATCCCAAATTGCTCCATGAGGGAGAATCTATTAAAAGAAAAACACAGTGGAGGCTTGGCAGGGCATTTTGGGCACGAAAAGACATTTACAAAGCTAAGCGAAGCATACTTTTGGCTAGGGATGTGGTCAAAAGTCAAGACGTTTGTCGACAGATGTAGAATTTGCCAGCATTCGAAGGGCAGGAAGCAGAATGCGGGATTCTATCAACCATTACCCATACCTGAGAGACCGTGGGATGAAATCAGCATGGATTTTGTATTGGGACTGCCTAGGACGCAAAGAGGACATGATTCGATCTTCGTGGTGGTTGACAGGTTTTCCAAAATGGCACATTTTATCCCATGCCAAAAAACCAGCGATGTGACTCATATCGCAAATCTATTTTTCAAGGAGGTCGTTAGACTTCACAGCTTACCCAGAAGTATAGTTTCAGATAGGGACACGAAGTTCATTGGACATTTCTTGAGGAAACTATGGAAGAAGATGGGGACTAACTTGATGTTTAGTTCTGCCTATCATACATAAATAGAGGGGAAAATAGAAGTGAACAGAAGTCTGGGAGACTTGCTAAGAAGCTTGGTGACAGAGCACCACAGCCAGTGGGATAGTATATTGCCACAGGTAGAGTTCGCATACAATGATTTAGTGAACAAAAGAACAGGAAAAAGTCCATTTCAAACTGTATATGGAATGTAGCCGAGAGGAGTCTCTGAGTTAAGGGATTCATAACAGATGGTAAATAAGAGCGCAAGCACTGGAGAATTCGCAGAGGCGATGAAAGAACCTCATGACCAGGTGAAGGAGCGACTGATGAAATCAAATCAAGAATATAAGCACAAAGCCGATCAATGGAAGAGACAACTTTGGTTCAAAATTGGTGAGTTAGTTCTAGCACATTTGAGGAAAGAAAGGTTCCCAAGGGGAACATATAATAAACTAAAGATGAAGAAAATTGGGCCATGTAAGGTCTTGAGGAAGTTGGGAGAAAATGCTTATGAAATTGAGTTGCCAAATGGGATCGTAATATCCTCGACATTCAATATATCAGACTTATATCCATATAAGGCTGAGGAAGCAGGAGCTGAAAGTGATGAGCAACCATAGTTTCAATGGCACAAGCAGATGTCGATTGCAGAGAAGCCACAGATGGAGCGTATACTCGACAGGAAGGTGAGCAAAAAGACCAGACAAAAGGAATACTATGAGTATCTGGTCAAATGGAAGGGCCATCCAGTGGAAGATGCCAGCTGGGAGACTGAAGAAGATATTCAAAAGCATGGGCAGACCATGCAGGAGCTCATGGACAGGAGCCCATGAAAGTTTTCAAGCGGGGGAGTATGATGCAGGAGCATCGCCCACAACAAGCGAGCCAGCATGGAAGACAATGAATAGCTGGACAGGTCCAGCCGAAACTTTTTGAATTTTCATCCAAGATGATGCACCAATGTATAAATGATGCATTTATGAAAAGTTCCTTTTGTATATTGTATTGGACTTTGAGCGATACGCTCTTGTCCCTAGCAGATAAGAGGCATTTAATCTAGTTAATGCAAGTAGGTAAAATTTAGTTTTCCATGATTAGACAGTTTTAGGAGCAGGAGGGAAAACGGATATAGACACCCTCATTGTTCAAAGTAACATGAGCTAGCCAGCATAATTCAGAGCAGGAAGAGCATAGGAGTATAGCAGAGAGCTGTAGAAGAACATCCATGTACAGATCTGGAATTAATAGAAGGAATTGATTCAAATTCATGGCTTTTATGTTTCTCTCTGTGTATGTGTTGATAATATGCTCATGAATGCTTGTTTTCTGTTATGTATTTGCTTTGAGATGTTTTGCATGTGATTCCATGTTTCAAACTGAAGTCTAAAGGGAAGAGGGAATGAGTTTCAAGTGTTTCTCTGCTTGAGCAAGGATTCCTGCAAGGAGTGCAGTCAAAAACATCCGCAAGGAGTGCATTGATGGAGGCTCGGGTAGTTTAACTCTTATTCTTATTCACCCAGAAGTGAAAGTGGGTTGCTGAAGCCATGCAAGGAGTGCGCAGGATGAAGAGGAAGTCTTAGTCGTGAATCTGAGAAGGAGGCTTTGGAGGAATGTTGTCGTAGGCGTGCGCAGAGTCAAAGGAAGCCAAACAGCTGAAGCGTTCGCAGGATTTCCGCCAGGAGTGCGGGAAAAGGGTTCTTCTTTATAAGAAGACTGAGAAGTTGAAGAAAGCTCAGGAGGAGCAAAGGCCTTCAGAATTTTGTTGAAAGGTTGCACCGGAGATTTCTGTGCCAAGAAATCCTAAAGGGGAAAGAAATCGATCGTCGAGATTCGTGGAAGGAACTCGCGAAAGACCGCCAATCGCCAGATCCGACGAAAGCTGCAACGGGTTTTAAATCCCATTGGAGTCATCAAGATATTGGAGGCATCACGATTTTATAAGTCAAGAGAATCGAGTTTTTTAGTCTTGAATTACCAGAACAGATCCTAGCCGTTGATCCCGGCAGGACACACGTCAGGCATCAAGGGCGGAGTCGAGGTTCGACACATTGCGAACTCCGGAAGTGAAGAAATCATGGTTACATGAATCGCGATCTCATGATGTCCGATATAGCAACGGGAAAGTGGTGACATGGAAGGATCGACTCTCACATGCATCGAGGTTTGGGACTTGGAGAGTTCTGTGAATTAGTGCAACGGGAATTGCGATATCCCGATACGCGATTTCCTGATCTGTCACGGGAGTGTGGGCCACAGTGGAGCAGGTGAGTAGACAGGTGGCAGCCCATATTGGAATTCGAGGAATCGGAAGTCCCGAGCACACAACATCAAGAATCGCGATATCTCGATACGCGATTTCTCGATGGTACAAGGACAGAGTGGGGACCACCAGGGTCAGAGTGGTGGACAGGGGTCATGCCACACCGAATGATCACAAATCGGGAGTCGGGGATCTATGGGGAAAATTGTTTGCAACACCGTAAGTGTCGATTTCCCGATGGGAGGATTCCTGATAGGAGAAAAAAAAGCTAGCAATTAACCACATCGGGATTCAGGGATTTGTGAGACCCGAACCTGCGACTTCAGGACTCGCAATCTTGCGAAGTCTGATTTCCTGATTTGGAGCAGGGAGATCATACGGAGTATTATGTGGGTGTTGGAAAGTCCCAATAAGGGATTGGAAGAGATTTTTTTGGGTTCTTCGGGCCAAGAGAGGAGAAGGTACTGTGTGAGGAGCGTACCTGAGGGTGCGGTTGCAGTCAATTTTTAACCCACCAAATTCACCTTTCTTTGTTATTATATTCTTCATGTTTGAAAAAAAACATGTTGGAAATCTAATTTTTCGAATGAGCTCTTTTACAACATTGATTTCATCTTCTTTAAATAACCATGGGAGACTATTTCGATTGACTCCATTAGTCCTATTTAAATCAATAATATTTAGCATTGCATGATTGGCTTCTTGAATGTCACGACAAATTTTAGAAATTTTTTCTTTGTCATGCCTTCCATCTAAGATTATCCACAACATTTCTGTTACATTCTTCCCAATATGCATTATGTCGAACAAATGAGTTATTTCTAGTTTCTCATAGTAGGGAAACCTATTGAAATGTTTGGGGAAACTTTTCATTCCTCGTGGAAGCAAATCAATTCCTTGACGACCAACTATATGTTACATAAATGAAATTAACACAACAATTGTTAGATTATACACAGTAGACATGAGAATTCAACACAATTAAAAAATGTAATATATTGCATACGATGATGAAGATTGACTTACATTGACTTACATTTTCCCGATCAAATGATGCAGTCGTCATTATGATCTGATTTTCATTCTATATTAAGGGTTTGTTATAAAAATTATCATCCAATATGTTCCCCATACCACGCATCCTTCCTCTGCCCTATTTTTTATTTTCCCTCTATCAACGCCACTCTGTCTCCCCAAACCCAATTCCATTGTATTGCAGGTGTTGATATTTGTTTTGCAGATGAAGAAGGGAGGATCTCTGCTCAGGAAGGAGGTCAATGACATAACTTATCTGGAATCTCACCCTAAGATTTTCCATATGTTCAGAGATGTTGGTTGCTACAGGTTTTGTGAAAAACTCCAAGGATTTCATCAAGGTGTGGTTGAGGCATTTGCATTGACCTTTGATGGAGCCAAGGCCATAGTTGGAACAATTGAGGTACATTTTAATGAAGCCATTGCTGCAGCAACAACAGAGATGCCTAGGACTGGTTAAATATGGTTCAAAAAAACCACCACTAAAGACATTAAATTTAGGTCTTATATCAGGCCTGAACACAAATGTATCACTTGGAAGAAAGATATCCCTAGATCCTTATTGGAAGAAAAGTGGCAACATTTGTTTAAAGAAATTCAGGTATACATCACATGTGAAGGCAGATATGGTAGAGTAATGTTCTACCATTTCAAGCTTATGAACTATTTTGCAGGTAGATGCCCTTTGAATCTACCCTTCTGCCTTCACATAAGATTGACAAAAATGACACACCAGGTCCAGGACAAACCTAGCAAGGTGCAGGGTAGGCTCTCCCATCATAGCCTCATCAAGCTTATAGTGCTTGAAGAGTTGCAGAGGAGGGATTAGAGTTGGGAGTATCTTCTTTTCTAGGTGAATTGGAACCAGAACCCCAACCCAAAGACAAAAAGAAAACTTCATCCACTAAATCTTCAACACCACAGAGTAGTAAAAGGAAAAGAAGAACCATTTCCCCAATAATTTTAGAGGATCCAACTTCTTCTTCCAAGTCCAAGAAAGCCAAAAAGATGCTTGATTTCAGCCAAGCAAAAGAAGGGAAAACTAGTGCCTCTGATAAAAACGTTTTAAATCTTCCTTATACAGATTTAGAGGAGGATTTAGAGTCAATAGAAAGAGAGGTTCCTAAGAAAGCTACGTTTGAAGAAGAACCTTTTTCACCAAAGGTTCCAGACCTAGATATTCCTGAAACATTCACAACCAGGCACAGTAAGGTTAGCAAATCATCAAAGATTGAAAAGCTTCAAGAAGAGATATTAGAGATGAAGTTGCTTGAGAGGATCATTAAATCCAAAAACCAGACTGTAAGAAACACATCATATGAGGCAATAGATTGTTTTGAAAAGCTAGATAAAATGCATGTAAAGGAACAAAAGAGGAATAAAAAATTGCTCAAGGAGAATCGTAAGTTGCTTAAAATGATTAGAGGTTTAAGGATCAGACTAAAGCTTAAAAATATGAAACCAAGAGCACGTCCTGAGTTAGAAACCCTATATGAAGTTACTGAGGACCTAAATGAAGATCCTAAAGAATAGGTATATTGAAAAAATCCATTTTTGTAGTTTTGAACAGCTGTGGAAAACTCAAGATTTTCGACAGCTTATTTGTTTTCCTCAAAGCGTTGTTAGTTGTTGAAATCTTTGTTTTCATCAACTAATCCTAATCTGTTTTATACATGTAAGCCACCGAAAGCACAAAAAATGACAGAGTGTTCATATTTTTGCTCAGATTGAATATTTTGGTGTCCAGATCATTTGGAAGGGATTCCAAATAAAAGATAAAAATCTCAAAGATACAGATCATCATCACTTCCTAGTTTTTGAGGCAGATGCCAAGAAAAGAAAGTTAAGTGGCTTCTAAATTTTGGATAAAGAATTGATTATTTGTCAAAACAGGATTTCGAAATGTCTTTTCATCACTTGGAAAGTTATTGAAGATATCATAGAGTGTTGAATGCTGTCGAATTTTGTTGCAGATCTAGTTGATAGGGGTTGACCCTTAAATCAGGACTAGATTTGACATATCATACTAGTTTTGATTTTATTCTATTTTAATTATTTCAGATCCATTTTTATAAGATCTTGAACTGTTATGTAAAGGATATAAATCCTATGAATTTTAAGAAGGAAAGGGGGTTAGACCGACAGAAAAGGGTAGCTTGGGAATGTTCCCATCCATTGTGTAAATGTTTCAAATCTGTAAATGACTTTATGAATGAATACAAGGCACTATATTTCCATCTTCCTGTGTTGTGTTTAAGTGGTGAAGTTTACCCTGATGTAATTTTTCATTTTCCTTTTTCACATGCTCTTTCTTTAAGTATTGTCTATGAGAAGATAATGTGCATGATTTGTTCTTAACACCCTTTGTTGGCTCGAAACAATATTTATGTTTTCTTCCTAGTTTTAAAAGTAGATTTTAGATATACTCTGCTCTACATTTGAAATGAATTTCAGTCTTTTCTTCTTTTCCATTTTATAATCTTCAAAGATCCACTGGCATGATTATCCTTCCTGGTCATATTTTGTCTCAATTATTCATCTCCTAGCACTAGTCGATGAGATCTGAATCTGGAATAATTTCCTATACCATTTCCTTACTTAGATCCATTAGAAATACTACTTGCTTTTTAATTTGTCTAACGTTGGACAAGGTTTAATATATTAACAAGGACCTTCCCTTCATCTGGTAGTTCGTCCTTGAATTTTTTTGGGACTCCCAACACTATTGTTTCCTCTGCATGTTCTAGGTGTATAAATCCTAAATATTCTCATGAATATGACTATAAAGAAGTCTTAAAAGAGATTGAAAAACTAGATTGGACTATTACCTCATCTAGTAGATCCAATTCCTATGGGTCCGAGAAAGTGCATATTCCTCTAGACAAATCTTTGTCATATATACTAATTTGATTCACTTTTTCCCAAATGATATTTTGAATAAATTTCATGTCATTATTTCTCATCTTGGTGTCTTATCAAAACACTATTTTCATACTATGATTGTGAATTAACATTGTTACTCCATCTTGCTTCATTATAGTTTCTAACTCCTTTTAGATACATATCTTCACATTAAGGGTTTTAATACGTCAATTGAAGGAAAACATAATAATTTAATGGATCACTAGATATTCATGAGGTAGAGATATGCAAAGTATCAGATAGGAGTTTATTTTAGGGTTTTTGGCCGCTAAGTGGAAATTTTGACAGTTTAGTGAGCCACCGAAAGCTCTGACTTTCGGTGGCTAAAGGGAAAAAAGCAAGACCAATGAGCCGCCGAATGTGCTGAAGAGTCCAGAATTTAATTCTTTCTACCCAGGTCACGTTTTTCGAGTTCCGAAACATGTGGGAATGGTATAAAATTAAAGATAATAATTATCAGAAGTTCAATACCACCATAAAATAGTTCAATACCACCAAATTACTAAATCACACACAAAAAAATTAAGTATTGACCTTCAAAATCTTAGCTATGTAGAGTTTGATCAATTCAATGTTTCTCTTCTTGAAAGAGAATTGAAATCAAGATTTCATAAAAAACCAGAACACCATTGCATCAAAACACCATTTCATAAATTACTCATGCAACTGTAGAAAATTATTGTCGCAACTATAGCACATTTGTCGTAAGTGAGATATATATAGGATTGATTTAGTCGGTCTTTTGACGAATTCGGTCAAATTGACCAAACAATAAGTCAATGACCGTTTGATTCTCACAGGTGACATAGTTGGTCATTATAACGACTAAAGTTTGAATGTTGGTCGCTAGAACGACCAACCTGGAATGTTGGTTGCTAGAATGACGAATGTGGAATGCTGGTTGCTAGAGTGGCAAACAGTTGGACCTCGAAAAAAAAAAGTAAATTTAGTCCAAAAAAAAAAAAAAATTACGACGAAATTTTAAACCGTCATAATATTTCGTCGTAATTTCCACCCAATGTAGTAGTTATTCTCTTACTTCCTGGGTGAATTTAAACTTACGTGGCTGAATTTTCAGACTCTTGGACGTTTTCACTTGCTGTGGGATATAGATATTTCCCTTGGATGTTTTTATTAGTTGTGGGGTTCCAAAATTGTCCCCCCCAAACATTTTAAAATTGTCGCAGAGTATTAAATTCACCCCAGTAAGTGTATTGGTTGTTGAAGGGTAAATTCTCCCTCTAGATAGTCATTTGAATAATTTGGTCGACTTTTTCCACTGTGTTACTCCGTCCCCATGTTTTTGGTTGTTTTCCTCATCTGTATTCAGTAGACAGTGATGTCTATTTGACTAGATCCACCTTGCTTTTGACCAGGGTTTTCATTGGGTCAATTCGCCTCCTTTGGTCTACTAGACAATGGTCAAACCAACTAGCAATAAAACCAATCGATCCCTCATTGCTTGACTCAACTTCCATGTGGTCAGATTTCCTTTCACTCACTCTAATCAACTTTCCTCTTCTGTCCTGACTTGTGGATAGTCAACTTTCCCTTCTCCCAGTCGACTTGTCTATCATTTGTTTGACCTGACTATTGGAAGGTTGACTGGTCCATCTTCTAGTCAACATGGATATTTACTAGCATATGGCAGGGCTTATAACCATTTGAAGAATATTAAGATAGAAACCATAATTTTATTCCACATCAGAATCTGTGTTGGTGAGACGGACATGACATAGGGCTACCATTTACAGATCAGATGGTATCATGGTAGGTTTTGAAGGCTTGTAGAACACCTGCATCCAAAACCAAAACAGTGGAAAAACATTGTTGTCAAGCCTACAAAGAAGCAGAGCACCTTCAATGGTGGGGCATCATAGTGAAGAATATGACAAGGAAGACCCAAATATCATATTGGCCATGTTGGAGCAAAGCATTGCTAAATTAACAAAGTTGGTGACACATATGCTAGTAATGAAGGGTAAGGAATCACACTCAACAAAGACTGAGCCTAAAGAACACAATTCTGATCCAGAAGGTTCTAAATGATATATGCTTGGAAACTTAGGTAATGAAAACAAATTTCTTCATCTTCTAGTGTTCCTTTCAAAGTTGAAGTGACCCTTGAAATACCCATGTTTAATGGAAAAACTAATATCGAAGCCTTGGATAGCTGGTTGAAACAATTGGAAGTTTAATTTGGTATTTATCAAATCTAAGAAACATAACATATCTCCTTTTCCCGTTGGAAGATGACTAGACATACTCTACTGTGGTGGGAGATTTATGTGTATTCCCTAAGGATAGGCAAGAAGCCCATGGTGATGAAATGGGTGGAATTCAAGGCATCACTCAAGTCACAATTATATCCCATAAACTATGAAGAGGAACAACTCATGGAGTGATCTAAAAAATCCTTAGATGTTGATAATTTTAAATACACATAAACATACACTTGACCTTCAAAATAAAATGATCACTTGATTGTTTTGCAAATTACATGTGAAGAACTTATCTAATAAAATCCACTTTAATGATAAATGAATTGCAAATAATTGAACTTGAAATGAACAACAATAATATAATCACATACACAAGTTGGAAAAATCAGAGTTCACCCAATTTGGGTTACCTCTCTAGGTCCACTTCCAATAGAGACTTTTTATATTAATGCTCAAATGTGTGTGTTTTACAATGACCATTTTACATGTTGCTATAATACAAAAAAAGAGTGCACCATTGAATTCCTGGTGAAAAATCGTGCAAAATTGATATAAAGTACTTGAAACTTTGTCATGGTACCCCTCGACACACTTTACAATGTAACCTCAAAACTTATGTACCCTCGGGCACAAATTACGAGGTCACTCTGCATTAATTGTGTGTACAACCTTGGGTTGTGTTCCATTAAATAGAGCATGCCCCTTAACCAAATTCTGAAACTTATGGTCGACTTTAATTACAAATTAGTTAGGTTGTTCAAACAAATCTCCACTATAGATGAATTGGTTAAAACTTGATATTATATATAGTAGGCCAGGGGTTCAAGCCCCACCAACATACTATAAAAAGTATTTTTATTATAACCAACGAATATATGGCATAGTTTTCGGAGCATATAATAATATGGTTAAAACTGTATCCATGAATTTTGGAAACTATGTTATATGGTTATATACATTGTTATAACCATATAACATATGCTTATATTATGTGCCCTATGGATATATATTGTTAACCCTTCCATGAACAGGAGTGGGTCATGTGGTATGGCAACAAAATAATGGATAATGGTTGCAGACTTAGGCCCTCGGCCCTTTACCTACCCAAATGAACCTTTACATTAATTTATATATATATATATTCCACATATAGGTTAAGAAATATTGCATGGCGTGTTGGCAGTGGGGGCTATGTTAAGGCTTATGGAAGTAATGGAGGTCGCAGATTTGAACCCCGTCAACTCCATAACATTTACACATATCAAGCAATATTGTCGAATGGGAGGTTGCCACATGGCAGCCTCCCATTGGCTCTCTAATGACATGTGTCATTCAACAATTGGACCACTTGTCTACCACTTGTCAACCAGTGATTGATCCATTTTTGTTGTACCTTGCCCATTCATCTTCCAATAATTATGTACCATGTGTCAACCTTGCAATGGTGACACATGTCATCTCTTTTACTTTCCCTTCTACCTTTGATTGTTTGACCCAAACTTTGATCGCTCATAACTTTTTCATACGAACTCCATTTGAGGAAAAAAATTCACTGTTGAAAAGCTATCCCCGAGCTCTACACATTGATGGTGTTTTGGGACAATTTAAAGAATTTAATTGTTTATAATTTATGAACCATTTTGGACCTATGTGGATGTTCCAGATCTTTCTGGACCTCTGTGAGCATTCCCGAATCCTCCTGGATCATTCCTCCCCATTGGAAGACTTTTGGACCATCAAAAGTTTTGATTACTCAAAAAATAAGTGAGAGTATAGTTATCTCACCTTTATTATCTCCAACCATGTTGATTTACTTGGTTTTATCCCTTTAATACTAACTCAAAGATATTCTACATCACCTCACTGTGAATTTATGATCCTTCTATGGAGAATGAAATCTTCCTATAGTTCGTCCAAATATTCTGCAGCAAAGTCATCAATTGTTGGAACCTGAATACTTTTGTCTTCATCCATAATCATAGGAGGCTCATAACGCTTCATATTCTCAACATTTACCATTAAATACATTTGCATGTAGGTTGGTAGATATAAATGAAAGGCATTAATATCAATATTTTCTAAGATCTTGAATGGACCATATCGGATTGGACTTAGATTTTTACCTTCACAATTTCATTCTATTTTTGTTGATATGTATCCATACTTGATAACCGAATTTAAACTGATGAGCTACCTGATGTTTTTCATGCCTTGCCTTATACTTGGCTTGGATATTCTCCTATTTTTCTTATACTACTTGATGTACCTGTTGAATCTTTTGAATGAACCTTTTATCTTTATTTGTATCATCCTTTCCATCTTTTTTACCTACTTCTCCAAAGGAAAATTCTATAGGTGGTTTAGGCAAGTACCCCAAACATACTTCAAAATGAATTTTCTGAGTAGATGAATGCATGGAATTATTATAGGTATGTGGATATAAGGTAATTTTTCATCCCATAATTTAGGATGCTTGTTGTAGTATCCTCGAAGTAGATATACCATTGTTTTGTTCACCACCTATGTTTGTCCATCTCTATGTGAATAAAAATCCATGCTCTTCTTCAACTTAGTGTCCATTATCTCCCATAAATGAGACCAAAAATTTCCCAAAAAGAGAGAGTATCGATATGATATTATAGATGTAGGGAGTTGAAAACGAACCCATACATTAACAAAGAACATGTGTGTTATCTATTCAGTTATGACATGTTTCTTGCATGGCATTAGAATACACATCTTGTTGAATATGTCCATCACGACTTCTAGATAATCATGACCTGTCCTAGACATCGGAAAACCCCCTACAAATTCCATGGAGATACTTTCCCATGGCTATGAAGTTATTGGAAGTTGTGTATATAACCCTAGTTTTCAATTGTTGGGCTTACTTGTGGCACACATGACACACCCTTTAATATACTTGGAAACTATCTCGTCTATTCGAGGCTAGTAACAACACCTCTATAATTGTGCAACTATCTTACCAACCCAGAAATGAATGGAGATGAGATATGTATGAGATTCTCTGATTACATTCACTCTTTCATCTCTTGGTATACATACTTTTCCAAGATGATATAATAAATTGTCATGCATATAATAATATGATTGTTGATTGTCATGAGTTAATGCATCATATACTTATTTAAAATCATCATCCATAGCATATTGCTCTTCATATATTTCATTTTCTAAAGGATTATACCTAAATATTGCAGATGCATTAATTACTGGTATTGATAACATATCTACAACCTTATTATGAATACCCTTCTTATACTTGATTACCATATGAAATTGTTATAGAAAACCCATCCACCTAAAGTGTTGTGACTATTGTAGCTTGGTATGTGATTGCAAATACTGTAATGGATGATGATCAGTATGAATTATTGTTTCCTTTCCCATTAATTAATGCTTCCATTTCTTTACACTTTTTACCAATGCATACAATTCCTTATCATACATTGGATAGTTAATCACAACTTGAGTGAAAGTCTCATAATGATAACATATAGGTTTACCTCGTTGCATCAAGATTGCGCCCATGGCATATACACTTGCATCAATTACAATCTCAAATGGTTGTTATAGATATGGCTATTATAATTAGATATGATGTTGATCACTTCATGTTTATGATTTGGATCACAACCTGCTAAAGCATATGTTATATATTCTTCTTTTTGTTTCACTATCATTAGAACAAAATATTTACTTTCACTCATGAGTCTCTTCATTTTCCATGTTCTCACTAAAGACACATTAGTTTTGATGCAATGAGATCTGACAATATATTCAACCCCATACTTGAGAAGGTTGTTGGATTATTGAGAGGGCGGTGAATCAGTAATAGAGATTTTTAATCCTTTTAACCACAGTGTGAAAGTGTTATTTATCTTTATGATCAATATAGCATTATCATCTAGTAAGTGTAGAGTAAATAAACCATGAACAAATGAACAATAATACACATACACAATAGACCAATATTTTTATGTGGAAACCCAATGCGGGAGAAAACCACGTAATTTTTTTTCTTATATGTCTTTAAGAATTACATTCATTGGAAGCACCAACTCCCTTTGTTCTCTATCTACAACTACAAGGAGGCTCTGACCCCATATATTTTCAATGTAGACTGAGGAAAGATACAAATCCACAATTCTCTGGATACAACTAGAAGGACGCTACAACCCCTACGTTCTCTGGCTAATATCGGAAGGTGGATACAACCACCTGTCATTACCCCATCCTGTCACCCTGAAATATAAGTAATATGATGAAACCACTATCACACTATCACTGTGAGATATGCCATTGTAGACTTGTAGCCAACTTGTACCACTGACTTGTATCCAACCAGTACCACTGCCATGTAATCACCATGTACCTGTACTGAGTATGTACCAACAAAAAAAAACAGATATGTAACCTATATATTCTACAGTGCACGTATGTACATGCCCTATCTATACTTCATCCCACGTATATATGCCACATATCTGTACTGCAACCTACATATGCCTTCTGAAAACTAGGGTTTTCTCTCTCTGAAAACTCAAACCCTCTTCAACCTCTATCTCATCAACCTGCAACCTATCACTGTGCCCAGACTGTAATTGTGCCATGTGCATAAATTCTCATACATATCCCTTAACCAAATGTATATATATATCTCTTGTCATGTGCGATACAAGTATGTGTAATCATGAACGAGTACAATAACCCTCACATGAACTAGACATCAAACCCTTACTGATAACCACCCTTTCAATACATCAACCACTTCACAAATACAAGCTATCAACCATGTGCCAAAAAAAAACCTTTAACCATATGCCATGAATTACAAGATGTGCCTCAACACTAATAAGATGTATCAATGAGAAATATTTATTATACCAACACGGTATTTTTGTAGATATGACTTATACAAAAAGTCCCATGTATCCACTAATATCTCTAAGGAAAATCCTCAAACCATCATAACCATTTCTCATGTAGAAAACAAAATCCAACTACTCGTAGAAATAAGACATACCTTTTGAACCGGTAGATAGATCCGACCTACAATAATTTTGACTTCTTTGGCCATCTAGATAACTCATGAGGGTTCTCCAAATTCACAAGGCCATAACTCTCTAACCGTGAGGAGTTATGTGGCGTTCCACATATCACCAGAAATGGAATGACATGTACTATCCATATAGAATAGTCTTGTTGGGGATACTGGAATTTTCTACCAGACTTGCTTCAATGGTTGGCATCAATGAAAACTAGCCCAAATAATCAACAATATCTCCCTTTGGCATTGATGGCAACACTTTGATGCAACACGGAAGTCATATCGCTTATTCTCCCCCTGTGACCATTGCTTCCCCTGGAAGCATGCCTCTTTTCTCTCTCTCCAAGCATCTAACTCTATATCATGCATCTGATGAATCTATCCCCCTTTGACATCAATGGAAAAGGTAACTACCCACTTGAGGTTACTCCCCCTAAGTGAACTATCCTTGGGGATTCTTCCCTTGACTGAACTCTTTCTAAACCTACTCCCCCAACTTGAACTTTCCTTTGTATGGTGCTTCCTTGTGTAAATATCAGACATATAAGATAAGCATTTAAAATCATTCATTTTGGAGTAGAAATTATTCCGAGTCTCTAGCGAAGATACTCAAAAGCTTCCCTTGGAAGTGGTTTTGTGAAGATATCTGCAACTTGTTCCTTTTTTCCCACATATTCAACTCCGACGTTCTTCTTTTCAACCTATTCTCGTAGAAAGTGATACTTGATTGGAATGTTCTTCATCTTGGAATGCATCATTGTTATAACTCTAAATTTCACCACACATGCTTACCTGGCATCAGGTCAACTCATATCCCTTCTTTGCCAAAACACTGTTGAAAAACTCTTTGAAAATCTTCTTGAATAAAGGCCCACGCGCCCTAACTCACTACTGCACGCGTGTACACTCTGGCTGACCCAAAATAGCCCGTGTGGACTGACAAAAGCATGAAAAAAGTATAGTTGTTGATGGAACAAAAAGATATGGGTGAGTTAACTGAAACTCCTGGCCATGCATGGTCGAGGGTTCGTCCAAATACCTAGCTCCTTCTAGCCTATAAAAGAAGGGTTAGGGATACCATTTGGAACAAGGAAGAATATAGCAAAGAAACTTTGCCCATTTACGTATTCCATTGTCCCAACCCTTTAGCCTTTCCTAATGCCAAAGGAGATTTAAAGCAAAGTAGTTGAAGGACAGAAGAAGAGGAGCCCAGGATCAGGTTCAAGGAGTGATGGTTGGTCTCGGCTTTTGTAAGTTGACTCATTTTAAGTAATAAAGAGAATGAATTTTCCATCCCAATTCATGAACTTTCTATGGTTTGATTAGTTTATGTTTGATTTCTAACCCGTGAGTATATAAGTAGTATGCATGCATAGTTGTTGTTCATCTTGAATGCAGGTCATCTTTGGAAGGAGTATTGCGAACAAGTAATCAAGCACAACGGAGGACCGACATCAAACGTTGGTAACAAGGTAGGTTGATCTTTCCATGCATTTACTAAGAAAAGGGGATTTAAATCTAGGGATGAAGGTAAAAAGTAATTTCTATTCAGTCATACCTGCATGCAAAGTCTAAACTATATTTTCTAGTCCATAGAGTGTTTTTCCCCAACAACAGAATTGGCGACCGTACTGGGGATTAACTCTTTAGGGTTCCTGGAATTGTATTTATTTTTTGGGTAGTTTAAATACTAGTTTTTTCTTGCCTGTCTTTTCTTTTCATTTCTGTAAAGTCTAAGCTAGCAGGGAGTCTGGTTTTCCATACCATCTTTCCCTGACTTTTGCTTGACTTTGTTTTTCGAGACCAATAGAGGTACATGTGGCCTGCACAAGGCATGAACGCATGTACCCGTGCCCTATCCTCTTATAGCCCACGTCTGAACGCTAGCTGTAGAGATAGCAGTAGCGTGTAGGAGTTCAGAGAACCTCAGAGGCAGTCCTCCTCTTCCCTATCAGAATCACATATTCTCAAGGGGTTTTCTGGAATTCTGTCTTAGTCTTGTTTGCTAATAGTCCTATCTCAGATTGTTTTCACCTTATTATTTTTTCCTTGCATTATTTGTTTTTCTGTTAGAAAGAGTATCCAAGCCTTCAAGGGATCCTGGTTATCAATATCAGTGGTCTCTTCCTGGTTTGGTCTATCTGTTTTCATTTTTTCTTAGAGTTTAGATATACACACGGCCTGTACAAGGTCAACCCACATGTACATGCCCTCTGTCTTTGTTCAGCGCGTGTTCGCATGCGTGTTGTTTGAGTAACAGTCTCGTGCTTGTAAAGGCTACTTTTTGTTAAGGGTGAGGCAGTCATCCTCTCCTTTGATAAGAAGTATTCGTCTCAGGTGTTTGAATCTTTGTTTGAATAGTCAGTAGCTTAGGATTATTTTTACCCTTAGCTTGTTTTTTCTCATTTAAAACGTTGTCAGAAAAATAAAAAAAAATTACGGTTTTTAGACAAGTGTGAGAGTCATTGTGTTTACAATTGCTATTGTGTGATTTTTTAATCTGATTCTTTGCGATCTGTTCTTTAAGCCAGAATTTTTTTTCTTGGTTTTTTACTTGTTGGTATTTTCCCTTTATTGCTTTACTAGCACTTAAATAAAAAATAAAAAAAATCTCTTTTCATTTTCTTCTTTGGTTGAAGAGTGTGTTTATGCATCATTAGCTAGGGAAAAGTATTCTATTTCATAAGTTTTTGCAGTTCACTTAGATCATAAGTAGCTTGTAGTCGAGTGAAATTTCTTTGAGTTTGTTGTCCAAAATATTAGAAAAGTTAAAAAATCTTTCTTTTGAAAAGTTGTCGAAATTTTGCATTCAGTAAAAGTTTTGTTTCCAGCTTTTTTATTCATTTTTTGCTTTCTTATTTTACACATCATTAGTTTCACCCTCATACCCCTTGACATAAGACAAATCCATAAAAGTAACACTAAATTTAAAATCTACTAGACTTTTATGTTTGTAGGGTTCACAAACTAGTTCAGGACTAGGGCCTTGGATTAGGTTGGAGAGGAAACTCTTCAAGGCCATTTAAAAACAAACATTGGAGTCTGAGATAGGGAGTGTCTAAGTGTAAGATAGCTAGAGAGGTAGTGGAGGGGCCCAAAGGGCCCATAGTGATGATAGTGGAGACCATTCAATGTAAGGTGGACTAGGTCCACTATATTATTAAATAAGGCCCACTGTGGTAGTTAGATATAACAAATGAGTAATTAGATATAATAAATGTAAGAGGACTTCTTAGAAGGTTCAACTTCTAGAAGATTCCTCCTCTAGAATGTTCTTATTTGATGGTAGCACTATATAAAAGGGTTCAAGTAATGTAATGAAACATGAAGAGGATTATTGTATTTGGAGCGGTAGCTCAATAGGAGGTTACCCCCTCGAAAAGGCAAGTGAACAGGAGAGGATCCCTTCCATAATAGGATCCATTGTATGGTGTTGCCCTACCTCAAGGGTTTGGTAATAATAAAGTGTGGTTTCTTCTATATTACTTTGTGGATCTATTTTGTATTTAGTATTTTTGGTGATTATATTGGTATATCTATTAAGGTTATTAACAAGTGGTATCAGAGCACTTTCTTTGCCAAACATTGTGGGCAAATTTTTTTTATTTTTGCAAAAAAAAAATTTCGGAGAAGAAAAAAGTGGGCCACGAAATTCTAGGACATTCTCAAAATTTTCGGTATATTTATGTGAAAAAATTGCAGAAAAAGGTTTTATATCTGAGTTCCTCTCCTAAAAACACCCAATTTAAAAAAAAAATGTCCGAAACGGAGTCCGGAAGGTCAAGATATTGAAATTTTAAAATCTGCAATTTTTCAGAGTTTTTTCCGCGGACGGTGGCGTGATTTGTTTTTATTTCTGTAGCAGCTAGAGGCCAAATTTTCTCAAACAAATTACAGAACTGATTTCCTCTCACAATTTCACCCAATTTCAAAAAACAAATCAGCCAAAACGGAGTCCGGGAAGTGAAGTTATGAGCATTTTAACTTCAACAGTTTTTTAGGGTTTTTCCAGAAAAAGCCGCGATTTTCTGTCATAACTTATTGGGTGAGTTCATAAGATGCTTAGATGGCTATTTCTTCTCAAAACCTGAAAGAAAATATTGAATCATTCAAAGCCAAATTGTTTCACACATTGGATGACAGATTGGATGCATTTGTACATGGCATCACAGACAGCCTCACAGATGGCCTCAATGATAGTTTTTGTAGTATTCAAAATTCATTGAATAACATGCAAGAGAGATTTCTTATGGAGGGCCTCATGGATGAATATAATCAAGAAATATATGCTTGGTATGATTTTGAGGCAGATTGTGATGATTGGTATATGGATAGTTGTCATTTCTGGGATGACAACCACTTTCATATTTTATTTGATGACTCTACTCCACCTTCTGTAGAGAACATCAATGTCCCACATCAGGAGCTAGTTACCAACGTTTAGTCTACATATTTTACAATGGTATTCTTTCTTCCAGATTCATCTTTGATCCTCTCCCACTATGTGGATGAATATTCTTATTTGGATCCACATGATAGGTTTCAGTATTGGGAGCATCATTTTCAGTTGGTTATTGGGTGCTGATATCTTCCGTGTGGAGTTCACATGAGCACTTGGACATGTGACCCTGGTTTACAATGGCGGTTGGACTACTTCAGCATCATGGCTTTCCTTTCTAAATGGGACTTTGGTTCTTCAGTCTTCTTCAACATTATGGTCCACAATTATCCATGGGACCCTGGTATATGGTTGTACATCAAGCATTGAGGACAATGCTTTCATAAGGGAGATGGAATGTAAGGTAGTTAGAGAGGTAGTGGAGGGGCCCAGAGGGCCCATAGTGATGATAGTGGAGACCATTCAATGTAAGGTGGACTAGGTCCACTATATTATTAAATAAGGCCCACTATGGTAGTTAGATATAATAAAT